>JAKLNC010000066.1:76597-118149 GCA_022813145.1 Barbatosphaeria neglecta
TTGGGGGGGCGTTGTGGGTGTTTGGTCTGCCGGTAAGTGCGCCCCCCGGGGGGGGGGGGGGGGCGCCCCCCCCCCCCCCCCCTTTCCCCCCCCCCCCCCCCCCCCCCCCCTCTCTCCCATCTCTCGTTCCCGCAAGGGCGGGGTTAAGCGGCCTCGACGTCGGGATTACCTGCCGAGCCCGTATCTGGGTACGGAGCACAGCAGACGGCCAGCGGCTTCGCGACCAACGGCTTTGCGACCAACGGCTGTCAAAAACACGCTTCCATAATCCGTAATACTGTGCATACGTAATAAAACGTGGGCGAGCCCGTGGGTCGGGTTCCGCCGTCGCGCGTTTCGCCGAGGGCGAGATTGATGCGAGATTGGTGCGAAAGGAATTTTCGATGGCCGGCTGCGTCCCGAGTACGTGGGCCCTCACCCCCTGATCTCCTCATTCGACCCTCCATCCCATCCATCCCCCCCATCCTCCCTTCAAGCCCTTCTCGGTCGAGGTGGAGTTCGCGAAAGCGCGAAAGGCCGAGGGAGGGTCAGCGCGCCCAGGCAACGAGATCTGGAACGAAACGTCTTCCCTCTTTCCCATCTTATCTTATCAGATCGCTGGACTTTCTCAATTGCAACATGCTGGGATTTGATGCTGAGTCGTCACGCCCGTGTGCTCGGCGCGGGCACACCAAGTTTGCTCTTCCTCCGAGCCGACCTATTCCGTTTTCGTCTGCGCCACTGAAAACCTCCCATGGCCAGGCACGCCATCATAGAAAAACTTCATTATGACCTGGTCTCCGCTC
Organism: Barbatosphaeria neglecta; assembly: GCA_022813145.1. NCBI lineage: Eukaryota > Fungi > Ascomycota > Sordariomycetes > Barbatosphaeriales > Barbatosphaeriaceae > Barbatosphaeria > Barbatosphaeria neglecta. Next base: position 77,383 of record JAKLNC010000066.1, read on the forward strand.
TATGCTTGACTGTCAATGGTTGCGCACAAGTTCGGAGTACGAGGATCTGCAGCCGTGCGGAGCACTGGTCGGGCGGCTACCGCCGAGCGGGGCTCGGAGAAGAGACGAGGCTGCCACTCGGCGGCTGCTAAAGCGGCAGCGTAAGTCCGGTAGTCTGTGCTTGCGCCGCCACCTCCTCGCCGGCGTACGAGTACGCTGGCTTGCTGGCGATTCTCATAGGTGTGCCGGTCGGGTCTTCGCTTCGGTCAGACGGCCCTAGCTGCTACCCGTTTTGGCTTATTACCAATTGTCCCAGCGTGCCACTCCACATTACTCATGGCTCTGTGACTCGTGCCGGCGAGGGTTCGCGCTTAGGAATTAGTGACTTGTCGCGAGCATAGGGCAAGCCGGCAGCCCCGCGGCGTACGCGAATTGTCCGGCCCGCGCCGTGTCTCGAACAGTACTACTTGCGTGGCTCAGGCCGATGGCTTCTGGTTTCTCGAAAGTTCAAGCGCGGTCATGAAATATCTGTACAGCTCTCGTTTACTAACACAGAAGAGGATCGAGCTCCGAGCTCCGAGCTCTGACCTCCGAGCTCTGACCTCTGGGCTTGGGCTGGGCTGGGCTGGGCTGGGCTAGGCTGGGCTGGGCTGGGCTAGGCTGGGCTGGGCTGAGCTGGGCTGGGCTGAGCTGGGCTGGGCTGGGATGAGCTGGGCTGGGCTGAGCTGAGCTGAGCTGGCGTGGCGGTTTGGTGATGCCCCGGATGGCCCTATCGCACAAATTCCTTCAGGTTCTTGACCTCTTCAAACCGGACCTTGCCCCCTGCCTGCACGCTCGCGATGCGGATGGCGGTAGCCGCCTTGTCACCCGCGCTGTTCAACAGCGCCTCGGGCTTCGGGGCCGTCGCCAGTTCGACGGCGGCAGGCACTACCCCCGCCTCCGCGTCGGCGATCTCGTTCACATCGTCTCGCGTCAGCGACTCGGTGACGCGGACCCCCCTGCTCGACATGAGCAGCGTGGCGGGCCCGCGGAACTGCAGAAACAGCCTGTCGCCCCATATCGAGGTGCGCGCCGTCGTCCGCAGCCCGAAGAGCAGTCGCGCCACGAACTTGTAGGTATCCGTATCCCGCGTGGCCTTCCAGAAGTGGACCAAGCGCTCGGGGACCAGGTCCGACGACGCCCGGGATACGTAGGCGGGCACGGCGGGGACCTGCAGCCGCAGACTGGAGCTCTTAAAGCGGAACGGCAGTGGCGGGTGCTTGTTGACGGCGTAGGCGACGACGTGGCTCGGGTGCACGACCAGCTCCTCGCCGTCGCCGAGCGTCACCGGGTATATGTAGCCCGGTGCCGCGAGCGCCGCTAGCCCGCGGCCCGTCAAGTGCGAGCTGCCCCAGTGCGCCAGGGAGAGCCCGCGCTGTACCCGCGGAGACACCGTCAGGGTATGGCCCGTCCAGGCGAGGAGCGCATTGCGCTGGGCCACGATCCAGTCCGTCGTGCCGTCGAGATGGAGGGTAAAGAACGTCGTCGAGGGAGACTTCGTCGCGATCAAGGCTGTTATCGGCGTCGTGGATGTTACGCGCTGGTAGAGGAAGGGAACACCGAGGACAGCCCTCCGGAGGGGGGAGAGCATGGAGAGGGTCGATTGGGTCTGGCGGTTTCGTGAGAGGCACGGTCAGCTAAGGTTCCGCCACTTTCGGAGATATAACCCGGCAAGAGGGGGTCTCGCGTACGTTTTCCACCTTGCCCGCTACCGAGACCAGCGTGCCCCGCCGGGTGTACAGCTTCTGCGACGCCGAGAGGGTGACGGAGAGGAGAGAGTGTGGCGACCCGAGCACTTCGAATCGGGCATCTGCGACGAAGGCCACGGCCAGGTCAGCGCCTAGAACGCGAGAGAGGAGATACGAAAAGAAAAAAGGAGAGAGGACCGAAGCAGCACGCACCGGTCGAATCCCTCGACCCGCCGGTCGGGGCGCCGAAGGCATCCCCGCCGAGCTTGGAGAACTCTGTGGCCGGGGCAGCGCTGATTTGGATGGCCCGGCATTGCCAGCACGCATTGGCCGGCGTCGTCCTCGCGCGCCTTACTCGGGGCGCTCTAGACGCCCCGAGCAGCCGCGCGTCACCGCGCATCCTCATACCGAAAGCTGGGGAGGGGCTGCTAGGTAGCTATGAGAGCTAGCCGACGCAGATTTTTTGGTTGTGTTTCTGCGATTTGGTGACGTCCCCATCTTCAGGGCGGGATGGGCGAGTGGGGCTGCGACTGCTGCACGGGCCATGCGGCAACCGCATCTGATTCCACTCCGCTACTCGTCGATCACCGCTCCCCTGTCGGCCTTCCACCCTCTTTTCTTCTTCAGACCGAAGTTTGATCCGAATGAAAACAGCTGTCGAGCCGGTGGGTGAAGTCCCGCGATGCATCAGAGTAAATACCCCAACGCCAGCCGGAGAAGGAGGGACCCGGCCGGAGAAGGAGGAGGAAGCCAGCCGGAGAAGGTGGCCGTAACGTGAACTGGTGGGTGGATGGCTTCGACTTCGTTTCTGCGTCAGTGACCTTCTCAGCTGGAGTCCCATTTCTGCGACCGCCAGCCCGGAATACGACTTCGCCCTTCTGACGGTCAATAACTGGCACGTACTGTCGATACCTCCTTCACATGCAATTGAGCATTGCAGTGCGTGCACTCTCTTCGGTTTTTCTCAAGAAACGGGAATGAGTCTATCGCTCTCCCTGCCATGCCGTACGGCCTCCTTCGAGCTGTTCTACTCGGGCCTGATGTATCGCCTGTCAAGTTGGACCTGGGGGTGCAGAGACGAGACGACGACGGCGGCGTGTTGGGCAGATATGGAGGTTCCGCAACGTGGCCTCGACCGCTCTCTCCATGTTTCTTTCGCGCATCCAAGTCTCTGAAACCTGGCTGCCCATCCACGGGGAAATTCCCGGGGCTATATGCCAGTCCCGTCTGCGTAAACGAAAGATGCAGGAACATCGTAGCTACGTACTCAGTTCCTTGCCCTTCGGCTCTATCACGACCCTCCTGCAGCTCCGTGAGAACCGTGGGTCGTGCGTCAGCCACACAGTTGCTATGGCAACACAGGGGAGCCCGCACGAGCCACAGCATCCACACCAAATATTACGCGACGCTGCAGCTAATTTGCAGGGTAGCTTTCCGTTTCGTTCCTTCACCAGCCAGCCAGCCAGCCAGCCAGCCAGCTAGCCAGCCAACCAAGTAAGTCAAGCAAGCCATTGGCGAGGAAGCTGAGTTCCCTTCCCTTCCCTTCCTTCGCTCGTTCTATTCTCCCCCTTGTAGCGTATTTTCTTCTTTGCTGGCCGTCTTCTCTGCTCTGATCTCTCCTCCGGCTCGTCTTTCTCCCCCCTTTCGCCCGCGAGCTCCAGCCCTGGTCCGGTCCGTCCCCCCCTGACTCGCGAGATGTCGGTACGCGTCGTGGCCAGAATACGCCCTCTCCTGGACAAGGAGGAGGACGTCGACGTGATCGTCCGCGCGGAAGGCGGTGCCGACGCGGGGAAACTGCCGACCGTGGTCAAGATCCCGAACCCGAAGAACGAGGCCGAGGAGTTTTCTTTCGCCTTCAATGGCGTCTACGACCAGGGCACCGCGCAGGAAACGCTCTTCAATGCCGAAGGTACGAACACGAATTGGGCCGCTGCTCTCCCGCCACTCCCCTCCTGACTCCTTCCCTCCTGATCTCTCTCTTCGCTAGTGGCGCCGCACATGAAGTCCCTGTTCCAGGGCCTCGACGTGACCATCTTTGCGTACGGCGTCACCGGCACGGGCAAGACGCACACGATGCGGGGCGGGCTCAAGCTGGCCGAGCGCGGGGTGATCCCGCGGTTACTCAGCCACGTCTTCCGGCGAGGCAAGAAGATCGCCAAGGACTCGGACGGCGCCACGTGCGTGCAGGTGTCCCTGTCGTACTACGAGATCTACAACGACAAGGTGTTCGACCTGCTCACGGCGCCGGAGAAGCGCACGCCGTCGGGCCTGCCGCTGCGCGAGAAGGACGGCAAGACGATCGTCGTCGGCCTGTCCGAGCGGGCCTGCGATGACCTCAAGGACTTCGAGCGCATGTACATCGAGGCCAACCACAACCGCGTCACGGCGTCGACGAAGCTGAACGCGCACAGCAGCCGCAGCCACGCGATCCTGCGCGTCAAGGTCACCCAGGTCACGGGCGACATGGTGCTGGAGAGCACCGCTTCCGCCATCGACCTGGCCGGGTCCGAGGACAACCGGCGGACGGAGAACGGCAAGGAGCGCCTGGTGGAGTCGGCCGCCATCAACAAGAGCCTGTTCGTGCTGAGCCAGTGCGTCGACGCCATCTCGCGCGGCGAGAAGCGCATCCCCTACCGCGAGTCCAAGATGACGCGCATCCTGTCGCTGGGCCAGAATAACGGCATCACCATCATGATCCTCAACCTCGCCCCCGTGCGCAGCTACCACCTCGACACCCTGAGCAGCCTCAAGGTCAGCTCGCGCGCCAAGCGCATCGAGGTCCGCGAGATCGAGAACGAGGTCGTCTTCAAGCAGCCCTCGCGCACCACGTCTGCCCTGTCCGGCTCCAGTTTGACGGCGCGGCAGCCCCTGCGGCCGCTGACCAGCACGCACAATGTACACGTCGGCGCGAAGGCGGCGGCAGCGGCGGCGTCGGAAAAGGCGGAGGCCACCGCCAAGCCCGTGAAGGCCTTCGCCGTATACTCCGACCGGCCCAAGGCGCCGGCAGCGTCGTCGGCGACGACGACAGCAACAGGGTCTTCGGCCGCACCTACGAGCATGAAGCAGCAGGCCAACACCTCGCAGCCGCGGCAGTCAAAGCGGCCATCCAACTCCTCGTCGGATCAGCGCCCGACAAAGCTGGCCCGCCCAACGCCCTCAAGTCTCGCGCGGCCTGCCGCCACCCCAGCACAAGCGACGGCGGCCATGTCTGCCGCCGAGATCGAGGCCATCGTCGAGCGCAAGGTAGCCGAAGCCCTGGCTGCCCAGGCTGAGGCCCAGCTGCAACAAGCCGACCCCGCCTCGCCGTCGGTGGAGGTCCCGCCGGCCCAGCAGAGCGAGATCAGCGAAGCGGTGCAGCGACGTCTGGAAGCGCTGGAGCGGCGCATCGACGAGACCCGCCGCGCTGCGCCCGGCGACGACACCCGCTCGGACGGCCTCCGCTTCTTGCTCGCGGCCCGGCAGCACAAGGAGATGGGCGACGATGAGGCGGCATTGCGGCACTACGAGCTGGCGCTGCCTTACTTCCCCGGCCAGGCGAAGCTGCTCGGCAAGATCGAGAGGTTGCGCTCGAAGCTAGCTAATGCGGCGGCTGCTGCTGCTGCCGCTGCTTCCGGGGCGCCAGAAATCGCGATCGTTGCTGACGAGGCCGAGGAGGACGAGGCAGAGCAGGAGATGGAAGTGGAGGTGGAGGGCGAAAAGAAAGAGAAGAAGAGGAAACGGAAGGCGTCGCCGAGAAAGAAGAGGAGCCGCGCAGGAGCCCCCCGTTCAGAGGGAGAGGAGGAGGCAGAGGAAACACGTTCGGCTGGTGATGATGACGACGATGACTACCGCGGCACCGAAGCCGACGTGGACGACGATGCCGCCGACGACGTTTTCGTCGAGAAGAAGCCGAAGCGGAAGCAGGCGCGCAGCACCAGCAAAGCCAAGGCCTCGTCCTCCTCTTTCCTCCGCGTCCCCGGCGCCGCCGCCACGGACGACGACGACAGCGACGCACGGCCCGCGCCGCTGACCCCCCGCAAGCAGCGCCTCCTGGACATTGTCAACTCGCGCGACGTGTTGCGCATCCGTGGCCTCGCGGGACTCGGCGCCAAGAAGGCCCGCGATCTGGTGGACTACCTCGAGCTGCGGATGGTCTACGCCGCCGACGCGGACGGCGAGGGGGCCTGGCGCATCGAGACGCTGGCCGAGCTGCGCGAGGTCCCCGGTATGGGCGGCCGGACCGTCGATCGCGCGTACGAGGGGATCGTGGTAGCGTCTGCTTGAGATCTCGTTTCCCCTCTGCGTGCGTGGCCTTGTTCCTCGATCCCCTTTCGTTCCTGCTCATCTCCATGACTGCGGATAGGGGGTGCCTCTTCTGGTGTGACTGAAGTTCGTACCGAGGCAATAACCACTGTCCGTCGTCAAGAAGATTGCGCGTGGGCTGAAAGTGTGTCACGTAGATTTTCGTGCATTGATCTCTTGGAGAATGGTTCTCACTCCCCCCACAAAAGCATGGGTTCATAGGTATCATCTCCTCGCTCAGCGATGGGGTGTGATTCGGTGTTTTGTTTTGTTGCTGCTGCTGCGCTTTGTTATCATTGTATGCATTGGCGAGGCGTTTTTAGGAGCTTGGGTGCATGGGGAGTCCTGTGTTAGAAAAGCACACTCAATGTTCTGATAAGGAGAAACCGCCGGGGGGTATGCATCTAGACTTTTTGCCCTGTTGTATGCCGTCGCCACCATTTATCTTCTCGTAATCCCTTGGGTGTCCTTCCGGCCAGTTTTGTCGCTTGGCTTGCTGCCTGCAAGGTCTGTTGTCTGTATGTAGGTATCTACTATATTAATTCACCGCACGTTGCTTTCTTCGCTTGTTGTTTCTGAGGTCGAGCTCGCCTCTTGCCGAACCACCACCTAGCCACACGCATAAGGCTGCCAAACCCCTAGTGGACGATCATACGGAATATCACAACAGGCTTCAGAAAAAGATAAACGCCGCAAGAGATGCCTGGGGGATATGAATTTTCACATGGTTTCCATGACAATGACAGTAACGTCGATAAAAAGTACAGACATCCGACGAAAAGTATATGTAGGTATCAACATATCCGACTTCAAAGCTGTCAACCGTTCAACCACGCAAGGCAACCGTGCTCGTTTCTCGCACAGAATGAAACGCCACCAACGCCTCCAGCCTACCTACTCGGCATGGAGAGGGACAAAAGGAAGAAGTGGTGAAACGAAGGCACCCTGTATCCACCATCCGTGGTAAAGAAGGGCGAAATGAAGGTATCCTAGAAAGAAAAGAAAAAAGCGACAAAAGAAGATGGTGCGCGCCGGCCCGTAATGAGGTATAAATGTCAATACAAATCCAAGATCCAAGTCGTCCGTTTTTGCTGCCCCTACCCACACCACCATGATTCTTGCCGCCGCACCTCCCTCCCCCCGGGTCATTATCATTACCTAGTCGGGCCGTCTTCTCTTTCCCACTTCATCTTCACTCATACGGACTTGGTTCTTCAGGGCCCGCGCCCGTAAGCCTGGCTAGGATGATACGCCTGGGGTGGTGGCGGTTGTGGGTAGTACTGCTGTGGAGGGTGCTGGGAGGGTAGACTGTTCAGCCCGCCGCCGGGGTGAACCTTCGCGTAATCGGCCGGGTTGTAGCTGCTGTACTGCTGCTGGGGCGGGGGCGGGTCGCTCAGCTTCCTCAGAGCTTCGGCGCGGTGCTCCTCGGTTGTCTCGGCGTGCGTGGGCAGTTCGCTGGCGAAACCCTTGGACTCGAGATTGGGCGAACGGTAGACGCCGCCTTCGGTGCCGGCGCCGCCGCCACTCGCGTTCGAGGAGATGGATGTGGGCCGCGAGTTGGGCAGGCCGGGACTGCCCTGGGGCGCCTGGCCCGCGGCGCCGTAGTCGGCCGAGGACCACCGAGCCGGCAACGTCTGGGCGCTTTCACGCCTCGCGGACTCCGGCGACGGCTGCAAGCTCGATGGGGCGTGGTAAAAGTCGCCGGGCATCTCGATCGGCATGCTAGGGACGCTCATGTGGCCCTGGAGCTCCTGCGCGCGATAAGGGTCCTGCTGCTGCGGCGGCGGCGGGGGAGCGTATGCGGAGTAGCTGGGGCTCGGGCTGGGGAAACCCATGGATGCGTGATGGGAGCTGCCGGTCGGGGGTCGGTGTAGGGAGTGGCCGTACTGGCCGGGCTGTACGGACATGGGCCGGGGGACCTGGTAGGGCAGGCCGGGCGAGGTCGGAGGCTGCTGGTGCTGGTGGTACATCTGGGTGGGCGAGGGCAGCGGCGACTTGATGGTGCTAGTGCGGTCGGCCGGATTGATCGTCCTGAGCTTGCCATCCTCTATCATGGCCTGCAGCACGCCCGCGTCGAGCAGCTCCGCCTTCTTGATGATGCGCGAGACCATCTCCTTGCCCGCGGCCTTGAGCTGCGACTTGACGAAGCCGACCATGGCCACGTTGCACTTGAGCTCAATGTCCTCGCGCAAGTACAGCCCGTCGGCAGGCGCGCCGAGGCTGGCGAGCCCGATTTCCTGCTGCTCGGGCGGCTCGAATCCGGGTTGGTTGCCGGCGATGCGGTACTTGTTGCGCAAGTCGACGTTCATGGGCGCGTAGACGTGCGTCTGCAGGCCCCAGGGCATGTTGTGGAAGCAGCCGTTGAACGAGATCTTGCCGGAGCCCATGCGGCCCAGGCCGGGCACATACTGAATGCGCTCCGTGATCTCGTACCAGGTCGAGTAGTACTCGTCGGAGGCGGCATCGCGCGGCGCCTTGATGGGCTTATGGCCGATCACCAGCGGGTTGAGCGTAATGACCTCGCTGTGCGAGTGCAGGATATCGATGGCCAGCTGCCGCGGGATGAAACCCGGGATGGGCGTGATGATGGTGAGTACTTCCTTTTTGCGAAGCATTCCGGACATTGGTGTCGAGTAAATCGTCCCTGAGGAGGGAATGTGCAAACGGGAAAGAGGGCGTAAGGAAGAGGGCGGAGGAGGGGACGGGGAGGGGATAAGAGCGGGCGGCACACGCGCAGACGGTTGGCCGGCCGGTCGGTCGCTGGTCGGTCAGATTCAATTGATTGTGCCAATCGTGCAAGCTCAGGGCTGGAGGGATACGGTTGGTCTCTGCTCCTTTGTGCCGTCGTCGTCGCTTCTGGACGCCTATCGGGTATGGGCGACGGGATGGCGACGACGGAGTACCTAGGGCGTACGCGATAGGCAGCTTGTGCGACTCGCGCGATTCCCTTCTTTCTTCTGCCTTTGTTCCCAGTCTCCTCGTCTCCGATCGGTAGCGTCGTTCGAATGATGGGTAGGCCTGGTCGCATGTGTGTACGTACTCCGTGTGCGTGCGCGTTTGATCTCCGTCAATCAATGGTGCGAACAAAGACCAGAAAATGGATAGGCGGAAACTGGGAGGACGGTACGTTCGGGGCGGGATTGCTAGCTTAACGTGGGATTTGAAAGGTGAAAAGGATTCGGAGGAAAGGCTGGGGAAATGCAACCTCGACGCTTCCGAGGACATGCAAGGATGACACGGAAACAGAAGCTCGACCGGCCCTGGGCTCTGGTGCTTTCAGGTTGGTTCTTCGGCTTTTGTCGACCCGTTCCGACCAGACGCAGCGCCGCCCAGCTCGCCCACGCCCAGAACGGATTTCCCACGCTACTGCAGGATCCTCAGTACGGAGCATCGTGCTGCGCTATCGAGCAACGCTGTCGCTGCTCTCAGGCAGGCTGTCCCTCGCAGGAAAAGGGCAAGAGGGCGGATGACGTGAGAAAAGGCGCAGCTGAAAATACACCCCCACCACACTTCCCCCGCCAGCCCAATCATGTCACTTCAAACCGCCGACGGCTGCTTCCTGGCACTTGGCAAGCGTCCTTCGCAGTGGGAATTTCTTCTGCTGGCAGTCTGCAGCATCGATCCTCGGACAGTTGGCGGAGGAAGTGCGCCCAATTCTATATCGCTTCGAGCTTGTAAACCGCCACCCGAGACTCCGTTCTCTGACGAGCTTGGTGCTGGCTTTACGTTGGAGGCTGGAGGCACGTGGGAGGCTGCTCCGGAGGCGACGCGTTGCCCATCCGACCGAATGTGGCAATCAGAGTGCCAACGGGCCCAATTGTGGAACAAGGTCTGCGGTGTACGCTGGAACCGCCTGGGCTCATCCCGGTCGGAACGAAGCGGAATGGACGGCTGCACACCGGAAGTCCAGGAAAGGCATTGCAGCGAACGGCACATCATCCATGCCGCCCACCAAAGGGATCAGTGAACGCATACCCCCGTGGCTCGAGTACCATGAAATGCATGGAGAGCCGTCTCGACGTATCAGACTCCCTCCAGTCTCGTCGGATGGCACGAGCCACTCGTGCATTCGCACCACGGTCAAGCGTACTACCGCCTGTGGTTATCAAGAGCCCTCCAGGGCTGGGAGGTGATGGACCGAGGGGCTGGTTCAGGGAGACATCCGCGGTGTATTTTTAGCAGAGATCTTCTCCGTACAGCCCCCTTTGTTTTGGGTCGGATCGCAGATATGCGAAGAGAAGGTGAGCTTGAGCTGGTGAGGAGAAATGAGGGGTGTGCTAATTTAACGACCAGCCGGCGGCCATCCATCCAGCTGGCGACCATCCGCCTCTCGACTCACCTCATTCCAAGCCCATTCGGTCTCATTCTTTAATTTTCGATGGTTTGCTCCATCGGCGAACTCCCATCTCGAGCGAGCGCGCTGCTGATCTGGGAGCTGGGATGGCCAAATCCGCCACAGACGTCACTGATGGAAGGCGCTGCAGCAGCCGTAACTGGGTCGCCGGCCCAGCCTCTACGAGGTAGCCGTACATCCATCCCCTCGACGTTCAAATATGCCCCGGTCGTTTAACCCCGTCTTACACCTACCTTACCTAGGTGCTGGGGACTCCGTTGGGCGCACTTTTTTAGTCAAATGCAGGAACGCAAATCTCGCTTCGTCGCAACCCATGCAGAACAAGGAAGTGGCCGCAGCGCTGTTGCCAGGATCCGATCGACGTCAATAGCGCCCCACGGCGTGGCACGCTTGCGCCTCGCCAGTCCTGCGTACTTGTACTCGTACACGCGCACGTGTGGACGCACCTCCTCTTTAGCTCCGTATATCTGACAGAGTCCGCAAAACAGACGGCAACTGCAAATCCGAGGCCGTCAACGCACTTCTCGGCCAGGCACCCGGCGACGAATCGGCTTCCCTGCCGCGTCTACGTTTAAAATCCAAGCGGTACGGAGTACGGGGTATCTGTAGTTGTCATTCGAGGACTCCCGAGTCACCCCCCAACCCGGACCGTCAGCATGCATGAGATACGCATATAGGGCAGCATACTACTGTGTACTCGAGTACAGATCACATCCCCTTGTCTCCAAGGTCAGTCAGGGTGATCGATATCGTGGCACAAGGTCCGCAGCCCAAAGTGCATATGGACAGATTATGAAGAGGGAATTGCCCCGAGGGCACTGCTCCCCTTTCTGGCCCCCAGGTTTGACAGATGGCGGGAGCTCCTTCGATGCGCAGCTGCTGCTCCTGGGATTTAGCTCCACAACCTCCCGCCTTTCCTTCAGCCTCGCTCGCCGGCTGGTGGAAGGCCCGCTGCTATTCTAAAGGCGCTGGTGACGCGTCCTGCGGGAATGCACAGCCTTGGGACAACGCGACCTAAGTGCAAGGTCAGCGAGCCGAGCAGGAGGCGCCGGGAGGTTCCGGACCCCCTCGCTCCACACAGCCTACCTAGACACTCCTCCTTGGTATGTATCGCGCTGCCCTGCGCCAGACTGCGCGCTTCTTAGCGCCCTTTTAAGTTACAACCCCCGGGAAAACGGCCAAAGTTGCGGGATGCTTTCCGGATGCACCGTGCGAGGGAGCCTGCCCTTCACGCCGACTACATCAACGACGGCTAGCAATGGACGCTTGATCACTCAAAGCTGGCCCCCATTTAGGAAAAAAGCTTGGTTGGGCACGCTGGGCTAGATCCTCGCTGGGCAGATCCTCGCTGGGCAGATCCACACTTACCTAACCGCCGGCACTGAATCTCCCGTTGCACCGCCTAGTATTACGAATGAGGAATCATTCTTACCTTCTTCACCCCCATCTAACCTCAGCACAGGATAGTACCTTGTTCAGACGCTAACGTGAGGAGGTTGAGTGATACTGAGCGGTACTTCGTTGGTGGATCCTCTCAACGGCACGGCAGCTAACCTTCCCGTGGCCGCTCTCTTTTCCAACCACCTACCCAGGTGCTCCTTGCCCCATCTAGCACCCGTTGCGAATGGCCCTGCTGAGCAAAGTACCCTCATGTTCGTGCTTTCTGCTCGTGCCAGACGCTCGGGACGAAATTGCTCGCTGCTAGCCGTATTCATTGCCCTCAGAAGAAGAACTCCAGTTGTTCGAACCTAGTATGAATGCCCAAAAGGGTGAGACTATGGCAATCGTCATGATCGCCATTCGGGCTGAACTTGGCGTCGGGAGCCGGGAGCTCGGCGAGGGGGCTGCTGCTCTGGCTGAGGGAGTCTATGGCGGGCGTAATCACCCACCTACCTACGTAGGTAGGTCCAAAGAGCATTGGCGGTGAGTTCCAGACGATTCGGAGGGAGCTACGATAACGGCAATGCTGGAGGTGCCTATCGGCATGAAAAAAAATGAACAAGGTCTGAGTTATAGTCCCGACTCGTCTAGGAAGATGCCTTTCCGGGCGTCGTGCCTCCGCCTGCATCATCTTCGCTTTGACTTCGAAGCAAAGAAAACTGAATGGTTTACTAGATCGTCCGTAGATAAGGTACTTGTCTATTTGAATGGACCCTCCCTGGATTTGCGGCTCGAAGGCAGCTGGTCTATCCCAAGCTCGTGCATACAACAAGGGGAAAGAAACGAAAGAAAGAAAAGAGGCATGATTAACGTGATTCCCGGATTTCCCACGTGCGGCTTGAGAACTGAGAATCTCCAGATTCTTAAAGCTAGGCATGGTGTGACCGGCATGATGCGACACCGAATTCGAGTTTCCCAGCGTGTAGCATCAGGAGTATCAGTAGTCGACTAGGGCGTGGAGATGTGATCGGATGCTGAGAACGCAGGCGAAAACAGATAGGAGAGAACGTGAGGCGTCCACGCTGTCACTTCCCCTCTCCGCTGCTGCGAATGGTCGCAAAAATGCCACACATCTGACGCCATTCGTCCCATGCGTAATCCATCCGATTTTCCGCTTCTTATTTGTCCCAGCTTATTCTCCCTCACGATCCAGGAGGCGGAGGGCGGGGCACACTTGCCGGTGGTGATGATCCTGCACAGTGCGAAGCTTGTTTGGCGCACTTACAGCGCCTTCAGCCCTATACTCCAGCGCTTTGTAGGGGGGGTGGGGCCCGAATGGTTAGCTGCAGGCGGCAGAGCGGGACATCGAGGCCAGACCGGAGGCGCTGTAAGTTGCGCCGGCGTCGATGATGATCTTCACAGACGTATGCAACGGAAAGTACAACAGGCCGTGATCGGGTTAGGCCGTTTGTGTGTATTCGAGCCAGAAGCATCAGGTAGCTCCATAGTCAAGCACACACCCTGGTCTCCTACTACCTCTCAAGGTGCCTATGAATGGCCGAGAAAAGACGCCATCGTGGTGTGCCGTACGACGCAGCAGACTGCCACCAGACGGGGAGCAGAGAGTTCCCGCCTCTGCAGACCCGTCGCCGTGTTCGTCATCAAAAATTACTAATATCCGAATTTGAAGGCACTCGGGGGCCACGGCCTTCATGCCTGCCTCCCTGCCTACCGCTACCTGCTGGACTTGGCATAAGTATTGGGTACCAGAAGGGGCCTCCTATCGGATGCCGTAGACGCACTGGCGTATTGCTCATAAATGGAGTTGTCCCGTCTTCCCTAGTGCTCCGGCTCGTCGCTGAGGAAGCTCCATCTACCGTACGATCTACACGGCTCTACGGAAGAAGAAAAAGAGACGGCGGAAAGTCGCCATCGCAAAATGCCCGAGTACCAGTTTGTGGTGTCGGGCGGACAGCCTCGGCCGGCGGATAGGGCTGTGCGCAGCCACGCGATGCGGACGGCGCTGCAGAGACGCGCTACACAAGCGGAAAACACCGAAGAGCAGATCGCCGACTCGCGGCTGACCCAGAGCTCGCAGGCGGCGCTCAAGGGCCGCTTCAGGCTCGTGTCGCGGCCCAAGAAGAAGAAGCGCGGCCAGCTGGAGGAGATCGAGCTGCACGTGGCTGCTGTCGGCGACGGCCTGCCGCCAAGCGCCACAAGACCTGTTTCCCATCTGGGCAATTCCTCTGTCCAGCGCGCAGGCGCCGCCGCCCTTGCGTGGGTGCCACAAGGGCGGCAGCGGTGGCGGCAGCAGCAGCAGCAGGGAGGAGATGGAAGCGCCGCGACGTGGTGGCCAGTCGACGGCACCAGGATCGACGCCGTCAACCAGGTATCCGGGATAATAGCTGACATGGAAGACGGCTATCTCGATCCATTCGGCAGCGTTCCGGTCCCCCACAACCGGCATGTTGACATGCTGGTCAAGTACTGTGAGTGGCGGACCCCTGGATATTGCATGACCTCGGATCGCACGAGGGTGCTTCCAAGTCGCGCGCTACAAATCTCGCTTGGCTTTCCGGGAGGACGGTGGCTGACAGGTGACGTGTGCGCGCCCTTCGGCGTACTTGGTGCGACTCTCTACCGCTTCAGTCTTAACCAGATTCCTCCTCAACATGTCCACCACGGACACGCAGAAGCACTGGTTCGCCTTCTCCATGCGCGAGCCGCTCATCATGCACACCACCTTGGCCCTGGCCGGAAACGGCTGGCTGGCGAGCTCACCTCAGCCGGATGCCCGGATCCGTCAGGAGGTGCTGCACCAGAAAGGGCAGGCTATCAAAACCATCAACGCCATGCTGAGCCTGGCGAACGTCTCGGATACGCTGATCGCTGGTGTGGCCAACCTGGCAAACGTCTCCGTAGGTCTCTCTGCCTGGCAACCGCCCTCCCCTCGTCTCTAGAGTCATTTACCTCCCTGCCAATCCGGTTGGGCGAGGTGTTTGTACTCCCTTCTAACTATCAGCGCACCCCTAATGCTTGCTTAGACTTTCGAAGGGTCCTTTCGCGAGGCGGACGTACATCTTCGGGGGCTCAAGAGGCTCGTCGACCTGAGAGGGGGGTACGAGACCTTCCGAGACACCCATTTGGTCACCCGCTCAGTCACATGGTAGGCACTACCCTTGTAATTCCAACTACGGCCCGTTGTTCGTGTTTACGAGTCGTTAAACGGCCTTCAATGTCCTGTATTCCCCTAACAATGACTGACCGAGCTCAACTGCAGGGCGGACTTCCAAGCGGCCGCAGCGCTGGGACGAGCCCCCATTTTCCCTCTAGTCTACCCCGACGGCGCTGCAGTTCTTCCGCGGAGCATCCTCGACGGGGCCGAGATTCCCAGCCTCGACCACGTCGACGGTATGGGACCGCGCGGTGCAGAGGCCAGTTTCGCCTTCGTCCTACTCCGGCGCGCCGTCTTGGTTTGCCAGCAGGGCATCGCCCCGTCAGAAATCGTGCGGCTGCACATGCACATCGCGGACGGCGCTATTTCGCATCTGCTCTTCGACGAGGAGCTCGCGATCGCGTCGGGGCCACTGCGGACGCTACTCTTGGCCGCGCACCTATTCCTCTACGCCGCGATGCGCCAGGCGCCCCGGAATGGCGCGGTGTGCAAGACGCTGGTGGAACGGCTGGCCGACTCGCTCCAGCCGGACCAGCTCGATCCTGCCGTGTGGAGGGACTGCCTGCCGGCACTGCTGTGGTCTCTGTTCGTCGGGGCTACAGCTGCCGTGCCGCCGCCGGTGACGGAGGCAGAAGAGGGGGAGGGAGAGGAGGTAGAGCAGGGAGGTAGCGCCGAAGGAGGAGGGGGCCGGGAGCGGGTCAGGCAGCACTGGCTGCGTACACGGCTGGAGACTGTCTGCAGGATCGTGCAGCCACCATCTAAGGAAGGGTTCAGAGACATGCTGAAGGAGTTCGCTTGGGTGGAGAGGTACTTTGGTGCCTTTCTTGGAGAGTTATGGGAAACAGTGCCTTATCCCGAGTAGCGTAGCGACTTGAGCTGCTAAGACCGCTGGTTAGTCATGATCATAAGGCGCGATGCGTGTTCTGCCCAATCGCTCTGTCCTCTGTCCCGCCTGTGGTATAACACATGCTATTGCGCCGCCTGGCCCACTGCTCTTCGTCCTACCCCTTGACTCGACCTCCACTGCACGACATTGTTGCTGATTGGAGCCGAGAAGGGAGGGCTTCCCTGCCGGGGAACCCCCATTGGAGCTTTCGTGGCGTTCTCGGCGGTGGAGATCACCTATCGCGGAACCGGAGCGAGAGAGCAAGCTTAACAATTTGCAGCGGGAGTGCCGTGGCCGGTTACTGGTTGATGTTGTGGTTTCACCATCGCCGAGGTACGTACAGTGCGAGATTACGCGGTGGGGAGGACAGAGCGAGGCTGCGGCGCACGGACACCCCGACTGCAGTTACAGGGGTTGAAAATTGCCTGATATGGAAAGAGGTCGAGTGGGCCTCCGATTAGTCACCGAGCCCTGTTTCGCCAGCGCAACGTCTCAACCAGACCGTTTTTTGGCGTCTATTTACGCCCTTTCTCGCCAAGTAAATGGAATCACACAGCGCTGTGCAACGTCGTCCGGCGGTCTCAAGCCGATGAATAATCGACGCGCATTCTAGCTCTCTGGCCCCTGCCTCTCTCCCCGTCTCTCCTTCGGCATTCCCCAGGATTCCACCGCCAGCTACAGCCTTGTCGTCAACGGGACTGGTCATGGATGGACCCTGAATCTTGACGCGCCACCCGAAGCGGCAACAGCTTGAGCCATTGCGCCATCGCAGACGGCATTCTGCCGATTTCTTCTGGACAAGTACATTCTTGCAGAATTGGGCATGAAGCCTGCCTTACCAATAGCCGAGTCCACGCCAGCGCCGTTGACCTGGATTGCCAGCCCCAAAATTGCTCGCAGGAACGAATACCGACCCCCCCGCCCGACTTTTCTTGACCACAGCAGGGACTAACGCACCTCGATGACTAACACAATATGCGGTAGTGGCCCTTCCCAGGAGCCTAGACCCTGAACAACAGCTGCTCAGCCCGGCCGGCTAGCTCAGCGGCCGGGTCTAGAACACATTGCACAAGACCGCTCAAAGGGGATCGCATAGACACATCAATTACGACTTCGGAACGCTGTCCCCTCGTGGCGTGCGCCCGAGGGGGATGGCTCCCGAGCCGACTTCTTTCCCCTTCAGGACGAAAAGGAGCATTGCCGACATGGCGCTTGCAACGCCGCTGACTAAGTTCTAGCGTGTGAGAGAGGGCTAGATGCCTCCGGTAGGCGTCTCGCCCAACTTCCCCTCTTGGCGTGGAATGCAGGTGAAGGCCGAGGGGCACCCTTGATCTCTAAGCTTCGTTGGTAATGCTCCCTTGGTAATCCTCGATACCATGGACGACAAACCCACTGTCGTCTGCGGTATTCTGGAGTCTATATAAAGCCTGGGTAGCCAGCGGCTTCGATTCCGATCTGTTTTTCCTTCCTTCATCCCAACATCTGCTACCATCAACGACAGTCAACCCTGCTCCGCCGGACAGCATCTCCTGCCCCGACACCGCCGAGCCTTCGCAACCCAAACGAGCGACATTCCAACGAGCGACTTAGCTCTCATCTTTCACCCCTTTTTACCTATTTTTCATCCCATCTTAGATTCTGACGCAGTCCCGACACCCTATCGATAACCATCATGGGCGCTCAAGGTGACCTCGTCCTCCTCACCGGAGCCACTGGCATGCTGGGGTTCCTCGTCCTCCGCGACCTGCTGCGCTCGGGCTACCGCGTTCGCGCCGCCGTGCGGTCGGCCGCCAAGTTCGACAAGGTCCTCACCTCGCCGTCCATCAAGGCGCTGAAGCCCACGGCAGAGCAGCTGTCGACGGTGTCTGTGCCCGACATGGCGGTGGAGGGCGCGTACGACGAGGCCGTCAAGGGCGTGCAGTATGTGATCCACGTCGCGGCGCCCATCCCGACCTTCGGCGGGCCCAACCCCCCCGACCCGTCCGAGTACGAGGACTACTTCGTGAAGCCCGCGGTCGCGGGCAACGTCAACCTGCTCAAGAGCGCCGCCAAGGAGCCCGGCATCAAGCGCGTCGTCTTCACCTCGTCCATCGTGGCCATCACCCCCTTCAAGTACTACATGGGCCAGGGCGACGACAAGGTGTTCACGGCGGCGGACCGCATCCCGACTGCGCCCGCGCCGTATGCCTTCGAGTTCGAGGCCTACAGCGCCGCCAAGGCGGCCGCGCTGAACGCGTCCGAGGACTTCGTCCGCGACAACAGCCTCTCCTTCGACCTCGTCTCCATCCTCCCCGGCTGGATCTTCGGCCGCGACGAGCTCGTGCGCAAGGCTTCCGAGTTCACGGCTGAGTCCACCAACGCGGTGCTGCTGAACTTCCTCAAGGGTGGCACGTCCGGTATCCCCTACAACGGCAACGCCGTGCTCGCCGACGACGTCGCCAAGGTCCACGTCCTCGCGCTCGACAAGGCCCGCATCCCCGGGAGCCGCGCCTACCTGGCCTCGACCACTTACACCTGGGAGTCGGCCCACGACATCCTGCGGCGCGACTACGCGTCCGCCGTGGCGGAGGGGAAGTTGGGCCTCGACGGCAAGCAGCCCACTCTTGACGTCTACACCGACGAGAAGGAGACGGAGGAAACGTTCGGGTTTAAGCTGCAGCCGTTTGAGGTCATCGTCAAATCCCTCGTCGACCAGTACCTCGAGCTGGCTGCTGCTGCCTAGGGGTGACGGCTGTGCAGGGTCTTGGTGGAGAGGGGACCAGGTGGCAATGACTGTCCCTATATTTTGGCCTCCACTGGCTATGAACACATGATATAGATCCACCTAGTATGCGAGCAGATAGGCGAACATATAAGATTGTCCATGAGACGAAATGGGAATACGCCCGCCGACAAGGCTGAGTAATGTATACGGTGAAGACCTTTGGATATGTCCTGTCTCGTCTTCAAGTGACCCCACCTTCATCCCAGCCTATCCCTGAAACCACCCAGAGCGCAATAAAGGCAACGAAGCTGAATCTCGAATTGGCACCTACCCCTTTCGCGCCAGCCCATAGCATATCCTCTCTGAGCAATGGCGCAGTCACACGCACGCACGCTCAATCGCAACGGCCACCAGCACCGTAGCCGATGCGGCCTCGACGCGCAGCCCACACCCTAAGGCCCCTCCGCATGGGTCCAGGCATGTAGGTAGTCTAGGTAAGGGGCTCGTAGGAGGCGGAGCCGCTGTTGTGGGCGGAGCGGTCGGAGAAGAGGTAGTAGATGACCATGCCGACGATGGGGAAGAAGAAGACGACGAGGCACCACAGCAGCTTCGACGCGGGGGGACGGCTGGATTTGAGGACCTCGACTGAAGAGGGGGGATTGGGTTAGCATGCGAGATAACAGTAAACGGCCTTTTGGGGGGGTGGGGGGGGGGTAGACGGATGGCCACGTACCGAAGACGATGATGTCGAGCACTAGGACGATGAGGCCTATAATGCCACCGCCCGTGCCGTAGGACCAGGCGTCGCTGGCCGTGGTGGTCAGCGTGCTATCGCCGGCCAGGGGGGCCGCTAGCGCCAGCGCGGCGAGGAAGAGCTGGAGGACGAAGCCGGAAAGGATGGCGTTAGGCGACATTTTGCTAATGGCGGCTGGCTGTATAGAGTGTGCAAGTGTGCGAAAGACTGTCCGGCTTTTTTCCGTGTGTTTTTTCCGTGTGTTTTTTCCGTATGTTTTTTCCGTGTGCTTCTTTTTCTTCTTCTCTTCGTTTTCTCGGAGGAATGGGAAATTCGCGTGAATGTAGAATGAAGAGAGAAAGGTAGAAGCAACGGGAATGTTGGTTTCGGTGCTGGTATATGCAATTGGTACCTACCGCCAGGCAGGTATGGCGTTGGGTTCCTTGCCATGGTAGAGTGGTGACGTCACTACCTGGGCGCCTCGTGACCTCCATGAAAGCGGATGGAAGCTGACGTCTGCCAGTCGCTGGCGGCCAGTGTCGGCAGAGCTGTTATGCCGTGCCCCTCCTCGGCTCGGCGGCAGGGCGTGCTGGGGAGTCGAGACGCGAAGCTGCGGTCGACATTTATGGCGCTAAAAAGAAACAATACATGCATCATGAGCGGCCGGAGTCCCGAGGGTGCGGCCGAGATCAAGGGCTATCGATCGAATGGACTGTTAGCGTTTCAGTGACAGCCCAATCTCCCGAATAGTCGGGCCTGGCGAGAACCGCGCTAAAACGGTCGGTGGCTTTCAGCAAGGCCTCGAACTGGCAGCAGCTGGACACAGGCCGCTACCGTCGTTAGGCTTGCTCGTGGAGACCTCGGACCCCGTCGTGCTCCCGTCTTTGGCACGGAGCGTTAGCAGGACGGGACGCAGGGCCGGGTTTGGCGCCGGGGGTGACACGGATGGCCTCATGATTGCGGGGCCGGGAGTAGGCCAGGATGAAAGATGGCAACAGCGGCTCCGCAGAATTCGGAGCGGCGAAGGCGGGGTCTTAGCAGACCAGACCGCACATCTATTGATGGTGAGGCTGAAGGGGGGTGACCTCGCAGTTGCTTGGCGGTTTGCCGAGCTTTGGCGGTTGGACTCACGCCGCAGCCACACGTGCTCACCCGTTTCCAATCAAACGCGGGGGAAGCCCTCTTCAAGAGGACTAGACCAACCTGGACCACAGGGAAACGGTCTAGCCAGCTCTTCCTCACCATCCCCCCCCCCCCCCTCCTCCTCCTCCTCCTCCTCCTTTTCAGAGGTGCACCTCACCCCTCCTGCCTTGGAGCTCGTGAGAAGGCGGCAGGACGGCAGGAGGTCAAGTTGGTGTACGACGAGGAGCAAGAAAAATAAACCCGCCTTGAGGATCTTATTTGTATGGTGATATTGCCAGATTCAACAACATTCCCGTCGCGAGAGTCTCTCCGGTATCGATGTTGTCTCGATTACTGGCCTCCCGACGATTGGTCGGTCGAATATCCCTCAGTCCTGAATGTCGTCCGAACAGGCTTTCT
Organism: Barbatosphaeria neglecta; assembly: GCA_022813145.1. Classification (NCBI taxonomy): domain Eukaryota; kingdom Fungi; phylum Ascomycota; class Sordariomycetes; order Barbatosphaeriales; family Barbatosphaeriaceae; genus Barbatosphaeria; species Barbatosphaeria neglecta. The sequence continues at coordinate 98,144 of JAKLNC010000066.1, forward strand.
GGCAATTGTCGGTATGCAGGGAGGGAGACCCTGCGTGCTTGCGCCACAGCGCCATTGACGTCGATCAGGGTTTAGCAGCTTGGCCATATTAATCGCGCAATGATCGACAATGCATGCGGGCGAAGAAAATTCGCGCAGGGTCTTGCTTGAGAGCTCAACCACATGAGCTGCAGGCCGATAAGCTGCCTGACTCGAGAGGATGGCACAATGGGAATTGGAGGGTGCCGGAGGGCAATCTGCTCGAACTGCGACCGCGAATTTGTTGCTTGTAGATGGTGGGCAGGGTGGGCAGGTCGGGGCGGCGGCACGGACTGGACTGGACTGGACCGGACTGGACTGCCCTGGACCGGACTGGACTGCCCTGGCCCGGGACTGGAGTGCCGGGCAATAGCGGCACTATGCACGCTGCTCGTAGTGCACCATACAGCGTCATAGATGATGGTTGCGAGTTCGCGGGGAGCCGCAGGTCTAGAACGACAGAGCGATAGCACTCTTAGTGCGCTCCTCACTCCCCCCCCCCCTTCCACCACCGCCGCAACCACTAATTTCATCAACTTCGTGCATGCTCACCCCTCCTTCCCGAGCCCCCAACTCCTCACCGTTGCGAACGTCGAACCGCCGCGTCATGATCGGCGCATTCGGAGGGGGAAGCGCGCTGCTCGTGTGGCGGCGTGCGACCCTCGCAATTGCCTCGCTTAGGAGAGCAGCGGTGCCGATCTTCTCGACGATGCGTTCTGGGAGCGACGAGGTGGTGTGGTCGTGTAGGTGGCGCCGGTGGTGCAAGCGCACAAGTACACAAAGTGCACCGGTGCCCGTGCAAGCGGCCGTTGAGGTGTGTGGCCGGCGCTGATAACGGCGGAGCACAGGAGGCGGTGAACCCTCGCCTCTCCCGCCGACGTCGACCAACGCAGAGGCTGCGTTGCCCTTTCTCTGCTTATCAGCGGCAATGGAGGTGCGTCTCTCGCCTTGATCGTCGGTATTTGCGGTAGGGCATGTCGTCGTCTCTACGCATGCGTCCTTTTTCTGTGTGATGCCAGGAGATGACCCTCCGGAGGACGACCGGAGGCCCACCAGGGTCCTGCCGGTCCTGCCCACGGGAGGCCTACATAACGATGCTCTCCCTGCCTCCTCTCCGTCGCGGCTTCCCCCAGTTCGCGCCCGTGGGACGTTGCTGTCGTTGGACACGATCAGACACGTCTCAGACACCCAATCCATACGTCAATATAACAAACAACCTGGAACCATCCTAAGCAAGTGCTTCGGTCCTCCCCATACTGCTGTCAAGAATTCCTTTTTTATTGTCGTGTTTGAATCTCATTGAGCTCGAGACACTGCTCCCTATCATCCTCTCTTAATGTCCGAGTCCGAGTCCGAGTCTGGTTCGCAGCCAATCGACATCGGGCCCGGTGGCCGAGGCGACCGGCGCCGCTCGTCGGTAATCTCGGACTTCCTGCCCGGGTCTCTCCCCGTGCCTCCCTCTTTCATCGCCACGTCCCCCATTGTGCGCGAGATCCTCAGCAGGGATATCGCAGAATGCTCTTCTTCCGAGGACGAGCAGAATCAAGGTGAGGACCACGCCAGCGATGCCGATGACGACGATTCCGAGGCATCCGCCGGCGGCGGCCCCATCGACGCCAAGCTCGCCTTCCACCCGACTGGCGTCGCGTACGGGTGTGGCTACTCGACCGTGCCCCTGCCCGGGGTAGACCGGCCGGTGCCCAACCCGCGCGAGGTCGAGGAGTCGGTCCAGGCCGAGCTCAGCCTTCTCCGCGATAACTCCATCCTGCCGCCCAAGCACCGCCGGCGTGGATGGCGCACCAGTTTTTTCGGCCGCCTCTACCGCACTCTCTTCAGCACCAAGGTCCGCGACCACAGGGGATCCCTCTTTCCTTCCGATGGCGCCACACAGCCGGCCGAGAGGACGCCTCTGCTGAGGCAGGTCAGCGAGGCAAGCACCATCAGCTTCCCTCCTACGCCGGACGCCGAGGAGATCGCCGACCGCTTCGAGGAGGCCGTGGCCGCCCAGTGTATTAAGACTACCTGGCAGCGGGAGGCCAAGACGCTGGTGCAGTACGCGGCGCCCCTGATCGCCACCTTCCTGCTGCACTACTCGGTCACCGTCGGTAGCGTCCTCACTGTTGGCCGGCTCGGCATGGTCGAGCTCGCCGCCGTGAACTGTGAGTCCCGACAGGTCCGCCCCCGAATTACCGTAGCCGTGTATCTTGCCTCTGACCAGACCTCGCAGTGGCCACCATGACGGCCAGCATCACGTGTTACGTCCCTGTCCAGGGGCTCGCGACGTGCCTCGACACTCTCTGTGCTCAGGCTTACGGCTCGGGACATAAGCACCTCGTGGGCCTGCAGGCACAGCGCATGACGTGGCTCCTCTGGCTGCTGATGGTACCCATCGCCGTCCTCTGGTGGTTCTCCGAGCCCATCCTCGAGGCCCTTGTGCCCGGCGACGAGACGGCCGCCCTGGCCGCTCTGTACCTCCGCGTGCTGATCGCCGGCATGCCGGGTGTCGCCGCCTTCGAGAGCGGCAAGCGATTCGTACAGGCACAGGGTCTATTCCATGCCACTACCTACGTGCTACTCATCGGGGCCCCCCTGAGCTTCCTACAGAACTGGTTCTTCGCCTTCAAGCTGGGCTGGAACTTCGCCGGCGCGGCCACAGCCATGGCGATTACCCAGAACCTGCTGCCGCTGCTCCTCGTTCTGTACGTCCGGTTTATCGACGGCTCGCAGTGCTGGAAGGGCTTCAGCCGCAAGGCATTTCATAACTGGGGTGAGTCTGCTCCCTTTTCGCCCGTCGCCCGGCCATATAGTAGTAGCTGCTGACCGTACCCATTTGTCAGGCCCCATGATCAAGCTGGCTTTGCCCGGCATGATCATGATCGAGGCCCAGTTTTCGGTGCTGGAAATCCTCACCATTGCCGCCGGCCAGTTCGGCACTGCACAGCTAGCGGCGCAGAGCGTCCTCGTCACCGTGACGTCGACGTCTTTCAATATTCCCTTCCCTCTGGCTATCGCTACTTCCACCCGAGTCGCCAACCTCATCGGCGCACATCTCAGCGACGCAGCGCGGGTCACCGCTAAAGTGGTACGTGATCATCAGTCTACGACGAAAGTCCGTTCCGTATTTAGGCCAACCGACTGCTAACAATCCTATCAGGCCATTGTCGGGGCGTGCGTCGTAGGCCTCTTCAACCTGACCATCTTCACCGCTCTGCGCAGACAGCTTCCCGCAGTCTTCACCCAGGATGAAGAGGTGATTGATATCGCCTCTCACGTCATCCTTGTATGTGCGGTCATGCAAATCTTCGATGCCCTGGCCGCAGTTTCGCACGGCATCCTCCGCGGCGTCGGGCGGCAAGCCATCGGCGGATACGCCAACTTGTTCTCGTATTACGTTGTGGCCCTTCCGGTGTCGCTCTCGACCGCCTTTGCTCTGGGCTGGAAGCTGAGCGGCCTTTGGGCCGGACTGACAGCCGGCCTTGCTGTGTAAGCGGGCCCATTACTACCCATACCTGTATCTACCTGGTACCTGCGACACATGTGCTGACTACTTGATACAATTATCCAGTGTCACGGCTCTCGAGCTCCTGTATCTGAGCCACGCCGACTGGGAAAGCGCTGTGGCCCAAGCCGAGGCGCGGATGCGGTCCGAGGACGTCAGCATCAATGCCGAACTCAAAGTCCAAGTTCCGGAAGCGTAGGTGCGACCGGAGGAAGGTGACGGCGAGGCTACATCAAGCTCCAGCGAGGTTTGAAGGTGGAAGTAGACATTGAGCTCAGAGTGATTTTCCTTTTTGGGGGGTTGAGGTCGTGCACAAGTTGAGTAAGTTCCGATGGCGAAGGCACACGACATCGGCTTTTCATTACCGTTTCCTGAGTCGTCTTTGCGCTGGGGCAATAATATAACGATCGCGACACGAAGACAGCAACAGGGGTTCCAAGCTTAGGGGGGTTACGGTATTACGGCACGGGACTAGGGTCTGCAATTCGTTATGGGATATTTGCAATAGAGGATAAAAGGAATAGTTTATCAAGAGAAACTTGAATCAGCTTTGCATTCTCACATGCCAGCTTTATATTATCACGGCATCCTGACGTGCTGGAACTTTGAGCACTGGGATGCCGGTCCCAGAGTTTGCCATTCCGCCTTTCTTTTCAACAGCACATGCAAAGAAATAGAAGTCGAACAAGAAGACGGGCTGCAAACAAAGGTTTTCTTTCCTGCTGCTCTCTCTGATAGGGGCACGCCTTCGGCAATAGTTGGTTGATTTGGTAAGCTCAACACCACGTGATGTCATCCAGCGAGGAGGGATGCTCGATCAGTGGGCCGTTTTGTATTCGAAATAGATCAAAAGCACATGGAGTATAGGAATGTGATTTCCTAGGTAAGTGCAGGAAAAGAAATACGGGTTGGAACGCGAACCGCACGCGCGTTTGTCCTGAGGTGGGCCGCATTTGATCGCATACACGTTCGGATTATTCCGGATTAGGACTAGATTGGGGGTTTCCGGAAACATCCCGGTGCCCGTCGCACCAAGGAATGCATGTGGAAAGGTGGGGTGGGGTAAACCTGATGCTGGATGGATGGGGGAAGGAGGGGAAAGGATGAGGAAAAAAAAAAAGGAAAAAAGAAAAGAAAAGAAAAGCCAGGAAAAGGAAGCGGCCGGGCTAAAGAAAAGGGCAGCGCAAGCAAGGAGGAAGGGAAAGAAAAAGTCCAAGCTTCTCCTCCCTTTCCCTACCCGGTCCCCTTTTTTCTTTCTTTTCTCGCCTTCTCTTCTTCCCCCGCCGCAAGCTTCTGAGTTCTTTGTGTGCGCTGCCTGTTTCCGGAAAGGTTTTCATTTTCCGCGCTACTTTTTTTTTTCCCCTTTTCTTTCTGCCCTACTAGCTGCTTGCTGCCCTTTTGTTCTCCCCAGAGGTTGGTCCTTCCCTCCCCTCACTGCCCCTCCTCGCCCCTCCATCTTAACCTCGACATCTCCCACTTTCTTTCTTTTTTTTTTTTTTACCCGTCGGACCTTGCTCATCATCCTCCCACTTTCGACCTCAATTCCACGCAGTACTTCAGGGCCCTGACCAACAACAACTCCCGCCCGCTCTTTTTTTTCTCTTCTTTCCTCACATATCACCTCATAAGCATACTACCGCCCTGGGGAGGCAATAGGCATCCTCGAACGTGGTCGCGCCCGAGACGCGCCCGAGACCTCGTGGCGTTAGACTGTGTTGAGTTTGGTATGAGATACTCCTTATATTCCGTCTTACTTTCCGTTCACCTTCTCCTTTTCCTCGAACCCCGCCTTCACTTTGGACGCAAACGCTGGGTGAACCTGCACGCCGGACGATATAATGAATTGCCCCATTAATAGCCCGGCAATTGCACCCTTGCCAGAACCTGGGGTTTTCATCCTACAGTCTTCAGCGGATTGTTTACTCACATGCCTCCACAGTCCCCCCTCTACGCCGGGACCGATATGCCAAACGAACGAGGCTTCCTATCACCAAGCTTCGATAGCAGCTTCCAGGCCAGCAACGCTGGCAGTCCTCCTCCAGCCATGTCGGCTTCACAGAACCCCGGCTATGCCGGCGGGGACATCGATTTCGATGACCTTACCATCCGGCAGCTCAATGAGGATATCAACGCCTACAAGTGCGACCTTGAGTACTGCCGGTCGCAGCTCACCCAGCGCGATATCACCCCGCAGGAGGCCCGCACCCTTCAGCTGCGGACTCTCGACCTGGGCCATCAGATCCGGCACTGCCAGCACAGACTCGAGGTGCTGGATCTCACCCAGGCCAGAAAGGGCAAGTCGGCCCTTACGGGAGACGGAGCCCGCAAGACGAGCACGGGAGCAGGCTTTGCTGCCAAGCGCATCAGCAGCGGTCGGCAGGCCACAAGCAGCTCGTCTGCCGGTGGCGGTGCCGGCGCCACGAAGCGCGACGCCCCCGGCGACACCACTTCCATCATCGTGGTCAGCAACGGCAAGCGTGCCCGGTTCGGCACGCCCTCGGATGGCGGCGGCGACGACGAGGATATGAGCCCGGTCGGCGGACCTGCCGGCCCTGCGGAAACGTCGACCACGACCCTCCAGCGTCTGGGCCACTGGCGCTGCCGGCTGTGCGAATCGCGCAAGTACGAGCTGGCCGGCAGCGGCCGCAAGCCGGCCGCTCCCGTGACTTGGCCGTTGAAGGACATGGCCAAGCTGATGACGCACTACTTCGATATGCACACGGAGCATGAGCCCGAGGAGCGCTGTGCCGAGTTGGGCGATGCGCTGGATAGGAACCGTGAGTTCGATCCCTCTTCCTTCTCGCCCTCCCGCCCTCGCCCCCCTCCCCCCCCCTCCGGCCCTCCTATTATGTATACTACCTCTGTAGTATATGACCTGTGCTATACTATGTGACACAGCGGAGGTGCTAATGCGAGATAACCCTCTCCTAGGCGGCCCCTTTGAGTACTGGCTGCGCAAGACCCGAGGCCAGAAGATTTCGAGCCCGTCAATGATCGATGATATCATCGAAGAGCTGCGTGCCGGGCGCGTCCCCGCCAAGCTCAAGGAGCTGAACCGAGCTGCCGCGGCCTTCGCCGGTAGCAATTAATAAGCGACTGCCGCCACCGACTCGAACGGGACAGGGAGGAGGAAACCTCGGCGCTGAGTCGCGACGAGCTCTGCGCCCGGATAGTGGAAAGAGATACGGATGTCTGCTCATGGGGTACGTATGAGATGCGGTCGGTCCGGATGATGGGGTATCTGATGTGAGGATGAGGCCATGGCATAGACGAGTCCGGACGGGACAGAATGAACGGAACGCTGACGCTCGGTGTTGTCGTTCTCGTCGGTCGCTCACAGCTGGAGTGTGCGGATAGTATGTAAGCAGGCATCTGGGCGTACCAGGCAAGACAGGCTTCTTTTGGCATTCGGGTTGGGGGTTGCTGGCCGGAAAACTGGAGACCCGGAAAACTGGAGACCGACGAGCTCCGCGGATGTACGTGATAGAGAAGCGTTCTGTATAGTAGTCGGTAGGCAACCCTACGAGGTATTACGGACGTGCTGTGAGCACATGAGTACGGGCAGCATTCGATACCGAGTGCAGTCCGCACAGGACTTCAGCTCTTATTCTTGGCCGATCTGGGCCAGCCTCGTCGCCGCCTGCCGCAAATCGCCCAGCGCGGCCTTGGCAGTCGCCGCTCCGCCCGGGGTGTGCGCGGGGTGGCCTCAGGGATTGACTATACGTACCGGCTAGCATACGTAGGTACCTACCTACTGTAGGTAGGTGGGTATGGTACCTAGGTAGGTAGGCACGGGGTTATGGAGGTCTTAGTGGATGGGCGGCGCCTGTGAAGCACGCTTAACCCGCCGAGGCATCACGCTGCAATCAGCACGCCAGCCACGGCTAGCGCAGGGCGTTCTGCCGTTCCCCTCCGGTCCAATTCCACGTCTGCGCGAGCATCGAAACCGAGATCGACGCAATCCCACGGGACGGGGATTCATCAAGCGCGTCTGCTTTCTTCTTGCTGGCGGACCTTTGCGTCGCTGGTGGCACCACCGTCTCCTGCCCGGCTCGGCAAGCAAACCTGGCAGCTGTCATCGCCCCGTAGAGCGACGCGTCGTGGCGTCCCAGCGGTCGCCGCCCATCTTATCCTATCAGGGAAGTTGGTCAACTTTCCAGTCGAGGACGCTTACCCAGTCGCAGATCGTCAAGCTTATTTCGCCCCCTCTGCCACCCCTTGGGCTTTTGTCGCTGCATACTCGCACCTATGCTTACTGCCGTACCGCCGCACCACCGCGACTTGGCCCTCTCGGGAAGGTACACACGCCCCCGAACCTGGTGGTTTACCAACTGGGAAGGTGAAGGAGATAACTCGCGTCCAGCAACAATCCAATCGCGTACCTCGTACTATCTCACCTCACCGCATTCGCCATCTCCTCCGCCGCGCGCGTGACTGCCCGTCCTCGGTAGACCTGTCAGGTCAAGTTCCCAGGCCGCCGACACGCCTACCTAGCCTGCACGACTCCTGCCTACCTAGCATACACGACTTCTGCCTAGCTTGCAAGACTCCTGCCTAGCTTGCACGACTCCTGCCCTGCTTGCGCTCTCGCCTGCGCCGCCGCTTACGAAGTGCTCCGTACGCTGCTGCTTACGCTGCCGCTTTGCATGACGAACCTCCTCCTCCAGCCCGCTTCTTGTGCCGCCTTTGCCACCTTTTTCCGCGATCCCACCCTTCCGATTAAACTCACGGGTGGGACGGCGGATGGCCGCATTGACGCCGTGGCCGAGTCGGTAGATGTACCTCAGCACTGCTTAGCACGCCTAGCTGGGTATCTCGGTACCTCCGCGCCTCCGCACCGCCGTGCCCTCTCGATCGAACCTTCTTTTCTCCTTATCCGGGGCGCTGCTCCACAGCGTCGGCGCCAATCACGGCCGCAAACCCGCATGATGACACCCCACGCTCCTGCCCTCCTCTTCCACCCCATGTTAGCCGGTGACATCTACCGCCCTGCGTGTGGGCTGCGTGCAATCTACAAAAACGGGCCTTTGCAGGCGCAGGATTCCCTGGTTCGCCGACCCTGGCTAGCCCTTCGAGACCGAGACGAGGTTCTGCATGGGAAATGCCTACGGGGGCGTCCATGCAGCTCAGTGGCTGCGGCGACGTGCTTGATTCGCGGGCTTATTACGGCGGACTCGAAGCTCTTCGGGGGCCATTGGAGGACAGCCCAGCCGGGCACAGACCGCTCCGTCATCCATGTTCGGCCGGTCCATCCCCCCTGCTGTGTTTCTCGAAGTGCCTCTCGTGCCTCTCGACGTGCCTCTCGAAGTGTCTCTCGACGTGCCTCTAGTGTCTCTCGACGTGCCTCTCGAAGTGTCTCTCGACGTGCCTCTCAAAGTGCCTGGCAATTATGCGAGGTCGGCTACTCCGGAAGGGCCTACCAGCGGCAAACCTGCCGGCCGTGGTATTTCGCTGGTAGCGCGACCGTCTACGGGATAAGCAGGGGCCAAGAATCGCCCAAGGATCGCCCAAGGATTGGCCCAGCCCTGTCCAGATTGCGCTTTGCCCGTTCCCTTCGTCCATTCATCTACAGCACGGCACGTACGGACCGTACCCGACTAACACCCCAGCGCAATCCGCCTCGCAGCTCCACCGCATGGTGCCTATCGACCAGGCCTTCCGCTCTCGATCAGGCAAGTGGTTAAGTGCCCGGTTACAGAGGACCAGCTACGCCCCGAGAGTACGTGATACCGTACCTGCAGCAACACGATCCCTCACCCCCTCCCACCACCGTCTATTTTGCCCTCCCCCTTTTCATCCGTATCACTCCAGGTACCTGCTGTGCCTGGTTACGCCGAGAAACAGCACGGCTAGCTTGCCCGACATGGGTATGCCCGACATGGGATATACTTAGGATTGCCTTGGCACGCAATACCACCCGAACCAACCGGGGAGCGAGGAAACGGACCAGTGAGAACGCCAGGCCGCCCCCGTACCGTGCCATGGCCGGGCTCTGCGATGTGACGGACTGAGAGCTGCACCGATCGTCTGTCACCCGCGGAGGGTACTACTTAAATGTGTGCCTCGCCCTCCACCCTTCGCCGGTAGGGTCGCAGCAGCAGCAACATAGGCAGCAGCAGCAGCAGCAGCAGCAGCAGCAACGGAAGCTACCTGTGCCTAATAGGTTGCGGAGCGAGCTCCCCCTGAGCTACCCCTCTCGTCTTCACAATCCGATCCTCCCCCACCCTCGTGTGGTTGGCGAGCTTGGGTAATCAGGGCTTCCTGTCGCTGTTCTCGTCCTCGCAAGCTCAATTGGCCTCCGCGAAAGCTCCTGCGACTAATAGCCACCCTCCACAATGGTTCGCGGCAGGAACTTGAAGAGCCTCGCCCTGGCGTGGGCGGCAGTCATGCCCACCGCCACGGCTGCCGTGCTCGCGCAGGTGGCAGCTGCCCCGAAGGGATGGAGCGCGGTCAAGACGACGTCTGTCTCGGACACGCACTCCTTCACTATCGCACTGGCCCTGCAGAACGCCGACCAGCTCGAGTCGAGGCTGCTGTCCGTGTCCACCCCGGGCAGCCCCGACTACGGCAGGTACCTCGACATCGACGAGGTCAACGCCGCCTTCGGCCCCTCCAGCGACGCCGTCTCGGCGGTGACCAGCTGGCTCGAGGCGAACGGCGTCCAGAAGTACAACGTCGAGGGCAGCTTCATCGACTTCGCCACCGACATCGCCAGCGCTAACAAGCTCTTCAACGCCTCCTACCAGTACTTCACCAACAATGGCCAGACGAAGCTCCGGACGCTGTCCTACTCCGTCCCGGCCCCCGTTGAGAGCCACATCGCGCTGGTCGACCCGGGCAACTACTTCGGCAGCACCCTGCAATCCTTCGTGCCGACCCGGACCAGCCGCAGCGGCAGCAGTGCGCAGTGGCTAGCCGGCCGCAGCGCCGACGCCCCCAGCACCACGCAGTCGGTGGCGGCGTCGTGCCAGACGTCGATCACGCCCCGGTGTCTGAAGCAGCTATACAACGTCGGCTGCTACAGCCCGCTGCCCGAGGCGGGCTCCCGCATCGGGTTCGGCAGCTTCCTCAACCAGTCCGCCAACATCGCCGACCTCTTCCAGTACGAGCAGCTCAACAACATCTCGCGCCAGAGCTTCGACGTCGAGATCATCGCCGGCGGCACCAACGACCAGAACGCCACCACCGCCAACCGCGGCGAGGCCAACCTCGACGTCGAGAACATCATCGGCGTTGCCCACCCGCTGCCCGTCGTCGAGTTCAGCACCGGCGGTTCCCCGTACGTCAGCCCTTTGGACTATATCAGAAGTAGTAAAACTTTGACTGGAACTAACCCGATGGAGCGGACAGTCCCTTCAACCCCAACATCGACCAGCCGACCCCCGCCGACAACCAGAACGAGCCGTACGTGCCCTACTACCGGTACCTGCTCTCCAAGACGAACGCCGAGCTGCCGCAGGTCATTTCCAACTCCTACGGCGACGAGGAAGACGTATGCTTTTTTTTTTCTCTCTTCCTATGTTCCTTCTTTTTCCCCTTTCCCCTCCGCGATGAGATCGGTAAGACTAAGCTCACTCCTATCAGTCCGTCCCGTTCAACTACGCCAAGCTTACCTGCGACCTGATCGGCCTCCTGGGCGTGCGCGGCATTACGGTGCTCGAGTCGTCGGGCGACCTCGGTGTCGGCGCGGGCTGCCTCGCTCCGGACAACAAGACGGTCGAGTTCAACGCCATCTTCCCGGCCACGTGCCCGTACCTGACCTCGGTGGGCGGCACCGTGGCCGTGACGCCCGAGATCGCGTGGGATGGGTCGTCGGGCGGCTTCAGCAACTACTTCTCCCGCCCCGCGTACCAGGACGCCGCCGTGAGCGAGTACCTGGCCACGCAGGTGAGCAAGGAGACGCGCGCCTACTACGGCCAGTACACCAACTTCAGCGGCCGCGGCTTCCCGGACGTCTCCGCGCACAGCCTGACGCCGCGTTACCAGGTCGTCGTGGGCGGCCGCATCGGCGGCTCGGGCGGCACCAGCGCCGCCTCGCCCGTGTGGGCCGCCATCGTCGGCCTGCTCAACGACGCCCGCCTGCGCGCCGGCAAGCCCGCCCTGGGCTTCCTCAACCCGCTCATCTACGCCTTCGGCGCCGGCGTGCTCACTGACATCACCGCCGGCTTCTCCGCGGGCTGCAACGGCGAGAACCTCCAGTCCGGCAGCCCCGAGCCCGCCGGCGCCGGTATCGTCCCCGGCGCTCGGTGGAACGCCACCGTCGGCTGGGACCCCGTCACGGGCTACGGCACGCCCGACTTCCAGAAGCTGCTCAAGCTCGTTGTCAGCCTGTAGGGGGGGCGTGGGGGTATGAGTGATGAGTAACGAGTGGAACTGTTCAGATAAAAGGGGCTAATGAGGTGGCTAGCATACCTCAGTAAAATAGGGAGAGGAGGCCGGTTCACGATCTACGGTACTTGACGTATGAAATTAATACTTTCTCTGTATATATTATATGGAGGTCGTATACTGGGTGGTCCTCACGATAGATATCACCTCCAAAAACCATCATGATGCATGAACACGATCCTTTTAGCTCTCCACGCTTGAGTTCCTTACTATTTGCGTGCTAAAGACGGGCGCTAAGAGCAGAGCCTCGTCGCACACGTGATCCCTTATCGCCTAGCCACTACCCACTCACCTTAGGCCAGGTACTTGTTCGAAATACCCAGTATCCTTAATCATTGTGAAACTATCATACGTAGAGAGGCACTATCCGCAATAGGTACATGCGGTAGTGCCTACCTAGCTGAACTACCAAGCAACCGAGCATAGATTCACGGCCAGTATATCTACGCCCTGAAATGCGATAGTATAGGTAGTAGTAAGGAGGATAGATAGTACACAGGTGGCAGTATGCAAAATCACTCGACACTAACACACTACCTTTGGGGCGCTGGGCCTGCTGGTCCGTCAACGTTACTCTCCCCCTCGCTGTCCTCCTCGGGAACCTCGTCCTCATCGCCCGTCTGGAACAGCGTTTCTTGGGCTAGCAAAGGGGGGGAGGGAGGGTCAGTATATATATACACATGCAAAGAGGCAGGAGGAAGAGGGACGCGAAAAATACTGACCGCTCCAGAGCTGCGAGTACAGCCCGCCGGTGTCGATGAGCTCCTGGTGGGTGCCCTTCTCGGCGACGCGGCCCTCGCTGAGGACGATGATGAGGTCGGCGTCGTAGATGGTGCGCAGCCGGTGCGCGACGAAGACGCTGGTGCGGCCCTTCTCCTTGAGGATGCTGTTGATGTTCTGCATCAGGGCCTGCTCGGTGTGCGTGTCGAGCGCGCTGGTGGCCTCGTCGAAGAACAGCAAGGGGGGGTCCTTGAGTAGCAGGCGCGACACGGCCAGGCGCTGCTTCTCGCCGCCCGAGATCATCAGCCCGCGCTCGCCCACCTTGGTCTGGTAGCCGTCCTTCCAGCTCTCGATGATGTCGTGGATGTGCGCGCGGCGGGCGGCGGCCACCACGCGCTCGCGCGGCGCGGCCAAGTCGCCGTAGCGGATGTTGTGCTCGACCGTGTCGTTGAAGAGCGGCGTGTCCTGCGGGACCACGCCGATGCTGCGCCGCAGCGACTCGAGCGACACCTCGCGCACGTCCTGGTCGTCGATGAGGATGCGGCCCGCGTCCACGTCGTAGTACCGGAACAGCAGCCGCAGCAGGGTCGACTTGCCACAGCCGCTGGGGCCCACGACGGCCACCTTCTTGCCCGCCGGGATGGTCATGCTGAGGTCCCGGAGGATGGGGCGGTCCTTGTGGTAGCCGAAGGTCACCTTGTCGAACCGGATCTCGCCGCCCCGGGCCAGGCTCAGCGGCTTGGCCCCTGCGACGTCCCTGACCGACACGTTCACCTTCTGGAGGCTGAACAGCGTCTCCATGTCGAGCAGCGACTGCCGCAGCTCCCGGTAGACGGAGCCGAGGAAGTTGAGCGGCACGGACAGCTGGAACACGAGCTGGTTGATCATGACCAGGTCGCCCACGGTCAGGTCGCCGGCGGCGATGCCCTTGGCGCCCAGGTACATCATGGCGGTGAGGGCCGACGAGAAGATGATGTTCTGGCCGCTGTTGAGCAGGGCCAGGGACGTCGCCACCTTGATCGAGCTCTTCTCGTACTGCTGCAGGGCGGCGTCGTAGCGCGCCACTTCGAACTTCTCGTTGTTGAAGTACTTGACCGCCTCGTAGTTGATCAGGGAGTCCACGGCGACGGTGGACGCCTTGTTGTCGGCGGCATTGGCCTGGCGCCGGAACTTGGTCCGCCACGCCGTCGTCCAGATGGTGAAGGCCGTGTAGGCGGTCATGGTGAGCACCGTGATGGCCGCGAACTGGCTGCCGTACTGGTACGTCAGGATGCCGCACACCATCGTGATCTCGAGCGCGGTGGGCAGGACGTGGAAGACCATGCTCGTCAGCAGGAAGCTGATGCCCTTGGTCCCGCGGTCGATGGCCCGCGTGAGGCCGCCGGTCTGCTTCGACAGGTGGAAGCTCAGGTCCAGCCGCAGCAGGTGGTCGAAGACGTTGCCGGCGACGCGGCGTATGGCCTTCTGGGCGACGGACGCGAACACGGCGTTGCGCAGCTCCTGGAACAGCGTGGCCCCGACCCTGGTGGCGCCGTAGGCCAGGATCATGGTTCCCGCGATGGTCGCCGCCGTGCCGCCCGTGGCGCCGATGTCGATGTTCATGGAGTCCACGATGTTCTTGAAGTAGAAGGGCACCTGCACGTTCATGACCTTCGCCCCGACCAGCAGCGACACGGCCAGGGCCACGCGGAACTTGGTGCTGGGGCTGTCCCTAGGCCACAGGTACCGCGACATCTCCTTCATAATGGCCCAGTCGGCCTTGCGCTGCTCCTGCGTCGACTTGTCAATGGACGCCAGGGGGTCGCTGGGGCGAGGCTCCGATGGTAGCGCGGCATCTTTCGTGGGGTTGGGCTTAGTCGTGGGAGCCTTCGGGGGGGAGGGCCCCGGGGGGCGGGCCTCCGCGGGGGGAGCCTCGGGGGGGGGCACCTCCCGGAGGGGAGCCTTCGGGGGAGTTGCGGGGTGTTTTGGTGCTTCGCGACGGAGGAGGGTCGAGGAAGTGAAGATGCGCAGAGGAGGGGTCGATGGGCTTCGGAGCAGCCAAGGCTGCCGGTGCTTGGAGTTCGTCTGGAGACACCGTGAGCACAGCACAGGCGCCCTCGGGAGGCTTCGTGGGATCATCATCGTTGAGATTGTCGGCTCCTCTCGAGCGGGGGCATCTTCGAGTTCCTTTTGGGGGGGAGGGGGGGGGAGGGGATCGCGTGCAGCGCGAGCTGCCGCTGTCACCTAATTTGTAGGTGCCTTTTCCGACGCGGGCACCCCACAGGATGGACAACACGAATTGGCCTTTTTAAAGGGCCGGAGACGTCGACAAGACAGTCCTCTCGAAGGGCGATCGCGTCGGACGATAAGGCGCATTGCACGAGACAGAACTTTCGCCCGGACTCGACGCTGACGAGAGCAGTATTTACGGCCTGGAGCTGCCACCACAGCGGCCTGCGTAGTGGGGTTGAGCACCTCTGCGGGTGGGCACCTCTGCGGCAGGCCAGGGCAATGATGCAATGGCGGGCAACGGCAAGGCAATGGCCTGCGCGATGGCGTTTTTTTTTCTGCCTCAGGCTCTACAGCGGGCCATGGTCTGCCACTAACGCGGTCATCACAGGGGGCATCGTCCCAGTAAATCGTCTTCGTTCAGGGGCTCCGGTCCCGACATCTGCACGTGCAGGGCTACGATAATCGAGCGTAGGATCAATAGCGCCGTGCGCAGAACCAATAGCGCCGTGGGGAATCGACTTATCGTCGTAGGCAATGGCGTCCATCACCATGATCACCGCCTACTTCCAGCCTAGGGACCTGGCCGCCCGTCTTTGCATGTTATCTCAGAGGGCCCAATGGTTCCGAAAGCGGTAGGCCGGGTGATAGACCAGGATGCACTCAGGTATGAACGTCTCGTACTCCGGACTGTGGCAATACGACGGGACATGAACAGTCATTGTTCTAGGGAAGAGGTTCCCTGAGGTCCGTCCTGCGGTCTCTACGGCGCGGTCCACGAGGGTCCCGGCTACGCGAGTGGCCGACGGCAAAGGAAGACGGCTTCGTGGAGAGAAAGCAGTAGGCCATTCGGCCCAAGGTGGGAGTTACTTCTGCACTCTAGCACGCAACGGACCCTCGCCATTAAAGCTTCAGTTTACCCGCCGGGCAAGAAAGCGAATAATACAACTCCGGTCCGCAGACGAGATCGCGCCAAGTGTGCGCTCCTCTCCCGGAGAGAGAGCGGCGCCACAGACGTCACAGCTGCACGGCCCAGTCTCAGCCTTCTTAGAAAGTCGTTGGGCTGCGCAGACAAAGCGTGGAGCGTGTTCTGCCTCAGCCCACAACTATATAAGTGCCGGTTGGCGCGAGCTTATTTTCGCCTTTTCGATATTTGGGTAGGCTTCACACCCCAGCAGCAGAGAACTGAGGGGTCGTCAGCTCTGCCGGCGGCGATCCCCATCCAAGGCGCCCAGGACCGGCGGTGTCCCGGCAGCCAAACCACGGGGCTCGGGAGACCAATACGCAGAACGGGCGGAGGTGGGGAGGCACGCTGAGGCAGTCAGGGATATCGATCGGATGGCTGTCGCCTCTGACGACGAATTACGTAGCACAGAATAGTACCGCACAAACCCGCCCGCCCTTTTTGGGCTTCATCAACGCAACGTATCTTAATCATTCCCACACTGCTGCGTCCCACTACCTAAAGGTAGTGGGGGATGTACCCCCCTCTCCTCCCCGCCAATCCACCTATGGCCGCCTCCATCCTCCCCTTGTCTCCCCCACAAGACCACAGATACACCGTGCCGGAATTCGATGTCACCGACCGGTAGCCGAGCAGCCAGGAGGCCCGGAAGACCTCCCCCGTCAGGCATCCGGGTCCGCATCGGAATCTTCGGAGACGTCGGGGCCGACAGAGGGGTCGGAATCGGAGTCGTCGTCGTCGTCGGAATCGGCCTCTTCGGAGTCGTCGGCGGAGTCGTCGGCGGAAGCGGCGTTGGGGTCGGTGCTGCACTCGGTGAGGTAGTCCAGTACCTTCTGCCGGTCGCTAAGGCTATCGTAGGACTCCTGCACCGCTACGACCCCAGGGTGGAGGTACCACTAGTCGTTGGTGGTATGGCCGTTGACGTTAGCCCCGTAGGCGACAAGGAGGCGGAGAATGGGTAGGATTGTATTTTCCGCCGGGTTCGGCATGATGTAGTGGAAGTCGAAATAGAGCCACAGCGCTGTCTCGATTGGCGAGGCGCAGTGCTCGGTGCATCTCTGGTCGGCGCACGTGGCATTGGCGTCGGCCCCGAACTCCAGGAGCACCCTCACCGCCTCGAGGTTGCCCGGGTCTCCGGGCGAGACGGCGATAGCCGTATGCAGGGGCCAGACGCGCTTCCTCTCCCAGGCCTCCTTCCAGTCGTTCCCCTTCTGATTGACATCCGCACCGCAGGCGACCGCCAACTCGATGCGCTCAGCGTCGCACATGTCGGCGGCGTGGTTGAGACCACGGAAGGTGCCCATCCGCGCGTCCGGCCGGTACAGCTGCCGGAGGATCCTGTCGTGACAAGCCGTATTGGCCCGCATCGGCGCGGCCATGTCGGGCACGGACATCTGGTCGACGATGAGGAGAAAAATCTCCTGGGGGCCTGCTCGAGGGGGAAAGAGTGCTGGTTCGCCATCGTGGAGAGGGCGAGAAGGGAAAAAAAAGCTAAGCAGCGAAAAGAAAAAAAAAAGACGTCAGTCGAAAACCGCTTCAAAGCATGATTTTATCATGGTTGCCAAGATTGACGTGAGGACGCAAGGGAGAATGGGCTTACCTGAGCTGTCTGAGAGGTAAGGTTGGGGGGGGGGGAAATGATCGAGGAGAAGAATTTCGGTTGCAGCCTCGGCTCTTTAATACTCGGCGGGGTGGCCTGAGCGTGTGAAAAATAATTTAACAGGCCGTTTCATTCAGCGTGAGGAAACTTGAATCGCGTAAAATGCGAGATCCAACCTGCTAAGTGGAGGGATTGCATTTACAAACACCAACCCTTCTGGAACAGTAAGTACCTACCTACCTACCTACATAGGTACGTAGGTACGTCAAAGAGCAAGGGACAACTAATCAGCATTGCGCTATGAAGATGGGATGACTGAAAAAGGAACAATAGCAGCCTAGATCACAAGTATCAGTATGGCGTTGCAGTACCATGAATGAGGCACCAATTGATGCGAGTAAGAGGGTATGGTGTCTACTGTCCAGCCCTACTCTCAAAAAACTTTAACCCGAATTAAACATACCACAATAGTATGAGAAACCAGGATTGTGAATGTGGTGGCATCGAAGCCAGGGCCTTATTAGTAGTAGGTAGCATGCATTATGCCCATAGGTTATATCCATTGGGAGCCAAACATAGCCTTGCGGTTGCCGATCTTCCCGCCCTGGGCCTCCAGCTTGGCTCAGTCAGTTTCCATTGCCAGGTCCTGCAGCTAAATTACTGATGGCCATTCAAGCCAGGGAAGCATACCTGCCCACGTGGGCCACTCGGGCCACCATACAAATACTCTATCCTGCCTACGTATTTGGCTTATCGAGTAAGGGCAGACGCCATTCTGTCCCCTTTCACATGAGTTCTCAGCTCATCTATGGTAAAGATGCCCAGAATGGCTGGTTTCCCAGCATCAATGCCCGCCTCCAGTATTGAATTATCTGAAATGACAAGGGCGGCGAGTACTGGGCCCGTTAGCCCGTCCACATGGGACGTTGTCAGATCATCTTTGCGCCTCCATTACCCTTGCTTATGGCGGGCTGCGGAGGCGATATTGACCAAGAGCCAAGATACGTCCCACACCAAGAGCAAAGCATACTCGAGCATGGGCCATGGAGGCAAAAGTGACGGCGGAGCCGACGTAGCATATCCGGAGGCTGCCCATCCTACCTAAATCCGAAGAGTAGACCGTAGACGAGGTGGAGGTTGAGCACGGGGAGACCGAAACGGACGAATTTAATATACTGCCGTGCCGGAGAGGGGCTTAGTAAGTAAGTATTACATGTGGTCGTCCGCCGTTGCCATTGCCCTCTTACAGTACCAGAGAGGCGGTAACAGTTGTCGGTGGTAGGAGAGAATCGAAGGAGACAAAGCGAGACAACAAGGACCATTTCCAGATTCCACTATGATAAGGTAAGACGGATGACGATGGCCAAGATGACGCAGGCAACCTGCACGAGGCCCTAACCCCCCCGCGCTAGCTACGCGCTGCCGGTGACGGCGCCGGCAACCGGGAAGACGAGGGACATGCTCCTGGGGGGGCACATGGCGAGGTGGTGGACGGGATTACCTACCACGTACTCTTAGTGCATTGATCTGGGATGATGCTACCGCATGGGGTAGTATCCCTCGTGCCCTCCAACTTAGCTAAGCCACAAACCCGACCGGACACCGGACACCGCTCGGGTGGAGGCAAAAGCAAACGGCAACAGCAGCCACCGGCACATCGGCACACCGGCGGGCAACCGGGACAGCGCTCTGTCACCGTTGAGCGGGACGAAGCGGATATGTGGAGACTGATTGGCCGGCGGTCGGCGATGCGGCTTCTACCGCCCGTGGAACACCCCCGTAAGGGAGAACACGTACTTCTGTAGCGGTCAAATCTTCTCGCGGAAAGTGAACCGATGCGGTTTAGCTTGTGAAAGCCGCCTGCGGTTGTGTTGGTGTCGTTATCTCTGATTTGCCAGGTTGGGCCGGCCCCCCCGCTTTGGGTTTCCCCCCCCCCCCCCGCTTGTGATAAGCCTCAGCCCTGCCACCCACGACCTTGACGCGTAGCGGCGAGCTCGCTAGTCGCCACCGCTGCGGTCGCCTGCAGCGAGGCTGATTAAGGGGATTTTTTTTTTTTGGAGGGGTCGGCATCTCCTTCCCTCCTCTCCTTAGGCTTCTTCGAGGGGGAACATATCATGCTTTAATATCTTCGCTCGCTTCGAGATATAAGGTAAGCAGCAGAACGCTTACTTACTTCTCCGACCTCAGAATCGACGTTGTTGAGTCGGTCGTCGAGTTTGTGGTATTTATGTATTACCTAGCTCTGGGGAGAGCTAAACGAAACACGCAGACGTCAACTTTCAAATACGGTACTTGCAGAAACCAAGTTTCAGCCTGCAGGGAATCATATTAGCACTTACGGCTACTACGAGCCCTCCCTGAAATCTAGCAGGTTGCTTGTCGGGCTCTTTGGCAATTAGTCGTTAGAGATGGTGGGAGTTCCCGGCCGGTCTAAGGGGTGCCACAACTGCAGGCAGAGGAGAATCCGAGTAAGAGCGAACCCAACGTGCCAACCAACAACAACCAGCAACCACACCCCCGGCAGTCTTTCCTGCCTGTCTACCTACCTACCTACCTACTCCCTCCCCCCCGCACGCGTCGGGGGGGGGGGGGGGGGGGGGGGGGGGGGG
>JAKLNC010000066.1:118159-131039 GCA_022813145.1 Barbatosphaeria neglecta
ACCACCAACAACCAGCAACCCCACCCCCCGCAGTGTTTGCCGCCGGTCCCCCCCCCCCCCCCCCCACCCCCCCCCCCCCCCCCCCCTCCCCCGCCCCCCCCCCCCCCCCCCTTTCCTCCCCACTTTACGCCACCTGCGTATATGTAGGTGTTACGAGGCTAGCCGACGTCCAACGCCTATTAACACTTGCCTTCGCGACAACAGTGCGACGGCCAGAAGCCCCTATGCGGTAACTGCACCAAGTCTAGCCGCCTGTGCATGGGCTACCAGCGACAGCATGCATTCATCCTGTCCAAAGACACTGCCGCCTTCGGGGCGGACGTGTCCAAATATGCATCACCCTATCATGTGCCGAGCGACGACGGGCCGGGCCTTGTGCTCTTCTCCCGCTGGCGCATCAATCAGGACAAGGACAGGCCGTGCGCCCAGGCCTCGCCCAAATCCCGGGCCGCTCCATCGAGGCCCGGCACTCTAGCTGCAGCCGCCGCTGCAGCTGCGGTGGCAGCGGCAACCTCGTCATCCACCGGCAAGATATCACTCTCCCCTTCTAATTGCTCGACCATACCCCAGTCTGTATCCGCCCGAAGCGTGTTTCGCCGGCAGCTTCTCGACCTGTATCTCGAACACGAGTTCCCCGCCGAGATGATCGACCCGTCCCGGACCGCCCACAGCCGTCGCAACTGGGTCTTTCAGATCGCCCAGCTACCCGATCTAACGCCAGCACTAGAGCAGTCCCTATTGGCTGTCTGTACGGCAGGCTTGAGCCGACGCCTGGCCAAGGGTGGACCCGGGCTTGCGGGCAATAGCGGCAGCACCGGCAGCACCGGCAGCACCGGCAGCACCAGCAGCACCGGCAGTGCTGGTAGCAGCAGCGGTAGAGACTGGGGACAGTGGGCAGACTTGCCTGTGCTCCTGCACGAGAGTCTCGCGCTGTATACCTCCGGGCTAGGCGAGCTGCACCGCGCCCTTCTCAGCCCGGCCACGCGTGCCGACGAGCAGAATATAGCTGCCTGCATGGCCCTCACCAAATTCGAGCTCAACCAGTGTCCATCTGGCATGGCCGAGGGGTATCTCTCCCATTACAACGGCGCCATGCGGCTGCTCGAGCTTCGGGGGCCCGATACGCTGACCTCGGGCCTGGGCCACGCCCTTTTGCAGTCGCTAAGACTGCATAGTGTAAGTTGCCCCTCCTCAGCGTCTTGTCGCGGGACAGACACTCAGACAAACGCAGATCTACCAAGGCCTACGCTCCCGGGTCCCTACCTTCCTCTCCCAGCCGTCCTGGCTCGAGATGCCGTGGGCCGAGGTGCCCAAGAGCCCCTACGACCAGGTCGTCGACATCTTCCTCAAGATCCCGAGCATCTTCCGGCGGAGCGACGCCGTGATGCGGAGAATACCGATCCCGAGCGACCCCGCGAGTCTGAAACTGGGCCGCTGCCCAACCCGCTTCTTCCGCGACGCTGTCGACGTGCTCTGCGCCTGCTTCCGGCTCGACGCCGAGCTGACCGACTTGTTCGCCGTTTTCGAGACGTCCATCGCCGGCCCGCCGTACTGGCCGGAGCTGACTACGATGCCGCTCTGCGCTGCGGACGCCCTTCAGCCCGAACGCGGACGCGTGTTCCCCGTCTCGTTCCACTTCCCCGCTTTCATCGTTGGCCAGACGGCGGTCGTGTACTGGGCTGCGCAGGTCATGCTGCACATCTACATGTGCGAGATGGTAGGGGAGGTGGCAGGCGTCGCTGCCGATATGGCTGCGCTCGGAGAGGACGATGTGCCCTGCTGCTGCGGCGGTCTCGATGACGCCGATGGGGAGGAAGAAGCGGACGACCACAACAACGGCACAGGGCAGGAGAGGAGAAAGGCGGGCTCAGCACGTGAATCGACGCGTATATGCCCACGCCACTTCCGACTCGAGCAGCACGTCCCACCCCTCGGCGCCCGGGTCGAGTGGCCGCGCACGTCGGCGCGCTACATCTGCCAGTCGGTCGAGTACTTCTTCGCCGAGCGCACGCGCCAGATCGGCCCCAGCTCCATCTTCCCGCCGCTCGTCATCGTGCGGCAGTGCCTCAAGAGCACCGAAGGAGACTGGGCCCGGGAGCTCGCGTGGGTGAACGAGGTCCTCGCTGGTATCCGTGCGCAGGGGAACGAGCTGGCGGGATATTTCTAGGCATACCCGAATGGGAAGCATCAATTGGGATCAACGTGGATCGATTTCGACGTCCGTCCCCCGCGGCGAGAATGCACCGCGCCAACCGAGTACAGTGCGTGCGTGGATGTCTCACGGTACGATGGAGCACTCCGTACTCCGTAGATGTTCGTGTTTGTGGGGAGGTCCAGTAACTGCTAGTGGAGCGAAGGAGGCTCGATGTCTCGGTTTTGCTGGGGAGCCGCGCAGTGCAGACCCGCTTCGTTGCCAAACACTACGTCAGCGGGTTTCAGGCTAGCAAGGAAGAGATCTCGTCCGACGTTACTGGGCCTTATCCTGCCAGTGGTTCGACGGTAGAGCCGAAGCCTGTCGATGGTTGTTGCTAGCGACGCAGGAGTCTGCAGATACCTATCTGGAGAGCGATAGGTACCTCGCAAGCATAACGGCAGCCGGTAATAAACGAGAACAGAGGGATGTGGATGTAAACTACATCGCATTCGTCGGGTATGTGCAAGTAATATATACAGTGCAAGTCTGCGCTTCATCCATCCCCATTCCATCCATCATGAGATTCGGGAGTGCGCGTTGGTATAGTCGTGATTACAATCCAGATAATATCGACGGCGGGGAACTTGCAGCCAGAAGTGAGGCTGCTCCTCGCCCGGGTCGCCGAAACAGTAAAAAAAAAAAAAAACAGGGCGAGATAGAAAGCAGAACCACCCAAACGTCCATGCAGTGCAGTCATCAATGCTGTTCAGTGAATTGTGTGTATGCGCGCGATGTGCCAAAATTCGGATGTCCGGAAGCATCCTCCGCCAGCCTCTTCAGCCAATGGATGATGAGTGTAGGGACGAGTCCCACGAGTCCCACGACACTTGTGCACCGGCTGTATCCTAGCACGACAGCGTGGGGAAGGCGGGATTCCGTATATATGCAAATGCATGTGTACGCGTGCGTACATGCGCAACCCGTACTCGTTTCCAGAGTCCAGATGAAAATGCCCAGCCAAACACCACCGCCCCATCGTCCCACTGCTTCCTTCCCCCGATCCCAAGTAGCGTATTTATCGGCCCTCGCTGTGGCTGTCATTGCCTGCCCGCCAATCCTGGGCGGCACCCTGTCCGCTGGCCCTGGATAATGAGCCGAAGCCGGGCATGGAGGAGAAGCGACTCAGGCGCTTGGAGGGCTTCTCGGAAGCATCTGTGACAGTTGGAGACGGGCTCTGGCTGTGGCTGTGGGTGGTGGTGGCAGAGGTGCTGGTCGACGAGCCGGTGGACGTCGGTGTCTGGTAGATGTACTCGCCGTCGACATAGACAGCATTGGAGACGAAGGTGGATCGTCGGTGGCGGCGGCGGGTGTAGCGCTGCTCGAGGCGGAAGAGCTCGATCTTGGCCTGAATGCGTTCGATGAGGCCAGGCATTTTGGCGGTGGTGGGTGATGAGCGATAGTGAGAATGTGGAGGATGGCGGCGTCGACAGTGGCGTCGCTGTGACCGTCTGGAGCTTCCGGATGAACTGATCGAGGCTACTGCGGATGGGGTCGTCGGGCCCAGAGTCGAGCAGTTTCCTCTGTGAACGAGGCCGTTGTGATCGATGCAGATCTATCCGTCAAGGGGGATCTGGGGTTAAGAGAGCTGGCTAGCAGACGTTGTTGGGAGTACCGCACAGACGTGGCTCGTCTGTAGTTGGTGTACCGACAATTAGAGAAAGGAGGGCGAAGGGCAAAATGGAATCAATCCAGAGGTCCGTTTGTGTTCGTGTTTATGATTTTTGCCTCCGAAGGAGTGACAATTCTAGCTGGCTGGGAAGCTTGTAAAGAGCGAAAGGAGGGCTAGAAACGAGGGACTGTTATCCGCGACTGGATGTGCGGCTGCCGTGGGATGCTTGCCCGAGCTAGGTTGGGTGGTGCAATATCGAATATTGTTAGCAGAGAAGGTTGGGACGACGAAGGAGGGACGGGCAGAACGGAGGGAGGGAAGGGCAGGGCGGGAAGAATCCTCTGGCTCCTCTGGCTGGCTCTGGACCAAGGCCCCACAAAAGCACATCGCCCCGAATCATGCAACGCTCGGCTCCTAGCGGATGATTGGAGATGCCAGAGAAGGCATGGCCCGCCCTGCACTCCCCTGTCTGTGCCCCTGGACAGACTGATAATGCAGCGCGCTAGCGGTGGAATGGGCGCATGGCGAGAGTCCGTGTGGCCGGCTCAGCGTGCCGCAAACGGAATGGCGCGGGACGCCTCGCTGCACTGACGCAGGGGGTATCGCCGGGCGGGGACATCGCACGCGAGATTTCTTGGGGGAGACGGATCGTGGGCTCCAGCAATTTACTCCTCACGTTCGGAGGGCACGAGGGGCACTGGGGTTCGTCCTATTTCCCTGGTCTGAAGCGGGCAACTTTGGACCTGTGTAGATTGGCAAGTAAATTGGCTGAAGAGCTTCGGGCCCTCGAGGCAGGGATAGCCGCCAACGGCCTCGCGCCCGTCGTCGAGAGAATGTTTCAAAAGTCGCTGAAACCTCGAACGGTTGCGGTGTTTCCTCGGCCAGTGGTGGCGGGGTGGAGGCACGCGAGGATGGCACGGTGGGCCTGGGCGGACGTGCGGCGGTTGGACAGGCATCGCCCTCCATCTCGCAAGGCAGGCCAATGAAGCGGCCCTGCCCGCTGGATTTGACATTCAAGACGTGTCTCGCTTCTGCCATGACCGCGTCAGCCTCGAACTGAGAGCAGGGACGATGTTCTCCATGCATAAGTCCGTCGGACGGCGCACTGTCCTGGCCAATGGATCGCCGCTTGGATGCTTGGTGATTGCGTGGATGATCGATTGAGCAGGGAAATTCTGATGCGCAAGACCGCCGGAGGATCTCCCTGTAGCTGGTGGGGCGCACCGCTGCCGGCCAGTCTCGGACCAGCCAACCGATTTTGAGGCCCTTGGGCAGCCACACTTACTGAACTTTACCACGTGCCTAGGCAGGTAGGTAAAGTAGCCACAGTGCCACACCAGCCACTTCTCTAACAGCAGCCAGCTGGCGGCTTGCCTTGTCACCTGGTGCCCTCCGCCGCTGCACATGTCTGCAGGCTTGGTGAAGAAGCAGAGCCTCGTTTACCGTTGAATTTTTTTTATATAGTATTCCCAGAGTTGATCAAGAGCCGTAATCTTTTTATATTTATTTTTATATTTATTTTTTTTGCCAATGCAAAGCTGCTTTTTTGATGTGCTAAAATAGAGGGGTGACAACTGATACCATGAGCCTTGACCTTTGCCAACTTCCTGGTGGCCCTTTCTCAACGTGACTTCAGTATGTTGCTGGCAAAAGCTACTCCTGGTGGCCTTCTGTCGGCTCTGTATTACCCGACCTTGTAATTCTTTTGCGGCTTTGGAGGCGGTGGTAGCCCGGATGCACGCCACGCTTGTGCAAAAATTTATTAAACCGGTGGTACTTCAGTTTTAGTCGAAAATACTAGGAAATTCATGTACCCGGAGCTTTGCAGTTCAATCGTACTTTTGCAACTCGACCACCACCACCCACCCTATTGCGTACGGAGGGCCTAGGAACTGGCGCTGAATTGAGATGAATCATCCCTGAATTAGAAGAAAGGAGGAGATAGAGCCTGGAATACGGGCGCCTAGCTATTTAGAGTACAAAAACTGGACTCACGGCCTAGTCAAGGCCGGAGCGGACTTATTTTTTTTCACACGTCCCTATAGGGGCGGGGTGATGCAAAACTGACATAAGACTGCCACGAGCATCCCTTGAAAACAGCTATTGCAAAGCCTTTGTAGAAGGTCCTAGATGCGATCAATGATAACCCAGTAAAGTTAGCCATTGCTCTCAAGCGGTGGAGGCTATTGATCCGTTTAGTATGCCAGCCCCGCTTCGCCTCACAAAGACGCATTGCTCATTCAATCTGCATTGCCCATTCGAACGCTCATTCGAGGGTGGAGCGATAGCTAGAAACTCCCGTGTAAGTCGAATCCCTTCACCTTCGAAGTATAAAACCGCCTTCGTAGTTCTCCCGAAACGAGGGCACCGTCTCTTCTCCTTTTCCTTCCCTCATGCGCCCTCCGTCCTGCTCCCAGAACAAGTATCGCTGCCGCTGCTCAACAACACAGTAAGCTTGCTCCTAGACACCCTTGGCCCAAGCGCTTTTTATGTTCGAGTTACTGATAAATACTAGGCGACTCTCGATCACCCACCAGACTCGGCCGAGTTCCTCTAGCCTACCTACCTACTTAGCAGCATAACAGCCATGGCCGACTTCGTCGGCTTCGATCCCCCCCATCATCCACCAGGATCTGCAGGTGTGCCACCCCTTGGTCTGCTGCCAGTGCTCCAGCCCGGCCCGCCCGAACCACTGTGGCCACGACGCCAACCTCTGCGACTCATGCGGCCCCGCCAACCACCTCTTCGAGCTGCTCATGCACGTAGACGGCACGCCGCTGAAAAGCAGCCTGTGACTGCGCTGGCTGCGCGCCCGCCGCCGCCGGAAGAACATGCTGAAGATGGACATTCTCCACCGCAGAATTTCTGCGGCGATTTGCTGAAAGAGCTGCAGCGCCTCCCCGGCTTGCGCGCCTCCCTAGCGCAGCTGTGCGCCTGAATCGGCATGGAAGAGCAGAAGCTCGTGAACTTCCAATGGCACTCGAACGATGCGCAGTGCCAGCTCCCCGGCTTCGCCAACTTCCTAGTCTTGTTCCCATCCACAGCCTGACCCCAGACTACGTCTGGGAGTCTGACTACGATATGCCGCTCGGGCTCAAGCTCCCCAACCCGAACATAGCCTTCGAGAGCATGAGCCTGGGGCCGCTCCCTCTCTATGGTATGAGCGCCACAAACGCCATTGTTGCCTTCATAGGAAGGCGACGAAGACGAAGAGGCGGATGAGGAGGAGCCCTGAATTCTACGAAGATGAAGGTGACGAAGGATTGACGTGGACGGGCGCGGAGGGCAATACCTTCCAGGTCGAGCCCCGCTATCATCACGACGGCTGGTCGCAAGACTCATCGCCGGAGAGTTGGCCGAACCGGTGCAGCTTGCGACGGCGATTCGTTGAGAGTTTCCAGGGAAAGCACGGAGTTTTATGGAGATGTATAGGCACATGGAGGGCAGGGGTTCACTGGATCTCGATTAGGTACATGGATATTAGCACTCCATAAGGAAGCAGCGGGGAAGCCGGTAGGTTACAGTTGCTGACGCTGGAAAATGCCCCGGCATTATTGACTGCCATGCTATCAAAGATCTTTGTTTCCCCCTTGCCACCGCAGTCTGATGACAGATCAGCTTGTGATACTTGAATGCCTGTGGCCGGCTCTTGAAGAAGCTTGTGACGCATGCTCGTGGAGAGCTAGCAGTTGTCGCCCGTTAACCGCGGCAGCCGAGAGAAAGCAGTGCTTAGCGTGCGGAGCTCGTCGGTCTTGTGAAACTGTGACACCTCCTGCGTCCGCCAATGAGAGCGCCTGATTAGACTGCAAAGTGACCATCGCCACCGGCCGACGAGATAATTGGAAAGCTTGTGAGGGGCCTGGGCAAGCCGATGCGCATATCTTCTATCTATCACTAACCGGAGAAAGGACGTTCACTCGGATTGGACTCGCCTTTGGGCAGCTGAACTATTTCAGCGACCACTCGGTCTGCTTCTCTGGAGTTGATGCCCGATGAGGTTGTGGGTCTTGACAGCGGCTCCTCCTATTCTCGCGAGAGCACTTGCCTTGCCCGAGCCGTCCACGTCCGGCCAGACCCATCCAGCCACAGCAACGCTCTCTAGGCCATGATATGATCCGACTTCATTCTTTATGTTTGCTTGTTGACTCGCCAATCATGACACCCTGACCCGTACGTCACCACTGATTTGCCGGGATACCCGTCCTATCAAGTTTGGCCGCGTCCATATTCTTAACAAGGCTGCATATTATTTTCTTCGAGATACCACCATACTCTCTACCGGATTTTCCTTGCCACTTCCACCGCTAGATCTAGCTCTTGACTAGCTGTTCTGCCAATTTACGGTTTCTATGCTTCCTCTATAAGAAAGGCTCTGATCTCTTAGTATGGCGTCCGCGATGTCCAGCATCGGGAGGTCTCTAAGGCACTCACTCCTGCGTGGAGACAGTGCTCACCCCCGAGTATCGGTCGTAGCCGCCCCAGATTTTCTAACAGCATCTGCTTGAACCACCCAACCCGGCGCCTCCCACCCCAACAATCATGTATTCTCCTGGGTCATCAAGCCACCCGAGCCCCGATGAGAAGGGTATGGAACAGCCCCGCGCCCTTATTCCGTATTGAATTTAACTGGGCCGTTGTTTAGTCTAACATTGTGTTTACTAGGGGGTGCCATCTTCGCACGAGAAACAGAGGCAGGAGAGGCAACTCCTCCTGGCCTGGCCACGAGCGTCGGCAAGACGACCGGAGGCGATGCCGTCGAGTCCAGGACTCTGCACCGTCGCTGGACTACCTGGTCATTCTACCTCATGCCTATCGTGAGCATCGTCTTGCCACTCCTCTTTCTTGGTAAGTGTCTTGTGCGCCATCCACGTTCTTACCTTAGTGGAGTCACGGTACAAGGTACAAGGGCTGACAAGAACCGGCAAAGCCTTGGCTATTGGGATTGCTCTAATGGGCAACGGAGATGCCGTGACTTCTTGGAACAAACTGCAGACACCTCGAAAGATCGCCGTTTCGGTCTGGCCCATCGTGTACGCAGCCGTCGTCGGCCAGGCCTTCAAGACGTGGGCAACCTACAAGCTGGAGCGGGGCGCGAACCTTTTGCAGCTTGAGCAGCTCATCGGAAGCAACTCGTTCTCAGGCATGGTGAAGACCGCCGCGTTCCTTCGGACGGTCAACTGGGTGGTGCTTCTCCTGTTTGTCACCTGGTGTCTCTCCCCTATCGGCTCGCAGGCTCTTCAGTGGGCATTCACTCGAGGCCGCATGCGATACACGGATCAGGGCGTCCCGGTGTCCTACTTGATGACGTACGGCTCGAACAGGGTCTTATCACCCGATAGCCCGCTGAATGATACCGCGCGTGCCGACCTGCTGCAGAAGCTCGCGATGTACTACATGAGTGCCATGATGCCAATCTCCATCACTCAATATGCGAGCAGCACTTTCGAATTCGGGCGTCAGGATCAATATACTTACCCAATAATCAACGCTTTATATGGAATACCCCTTTGGCTTCCCGAGCCGACGCTTAAGGGACAGTTCGCGCACGAGCAGACGTCTGGTATCATGAGCGATT
Organism: Barbatosphaeria neglecta; assembly: GCA_022813145.1. NCBI lineage: Eukaryota > Fungi > Ascomycota > Sordariomycetes > Barbatosphaeriales > Barbatosphaeriaceae > Barbatosphaeria > Barbatosphaeria neglecta. Next base: position 127,538 of record JAKLNC010000066.1, read on the forward strand.
CCAGCAGCAGGCAGAGTGCGACGTCGACCATGTTTGAGAGTCTGTCGTTCCTTATCAACACGTCGTCCTTCAATTTCGACCATTGTCTCGACTGGCAACCAAAAAAGGGCGACGATCCCGCCGTCGTCGGCTTGACTTTCTCCACTTCATTCACGCTCGGTCTCGGCATGGACATCGCGCATCCAGACCCGGCAAGGTCGGATAGCACGCTCCACTTCGCATCGCGTGTCAACATCACCCCTGTCGATGAAGATGTGTTCCAGTATGCCCCAGGTCTGCATGCGAACCTTTCCGAGCCGAACGGCGCCCGTGAAGACTGGGACTATATGTACACCGCCTGCACCTTCCGACAAACTTTCTACGAAATTCCTATCGTTTGCTACACAGACGTGTCCACTGGCGCCATCATGTACGCATGCCAGGCGGGATCCGACGACGACTACGATTTTCGATCCTACGAAACTCCTCTCGATTTCGTGGATGACGCCTGGCGTACTAACCTTGTGAACTTCTCTGGACTGTGGGCAGCGAGTGGTAGTCCCTACACTCACTTCTCGATACCAACGCTAAGTAAGCCGACCCGTTCGATAGTTTTATCTGTCCAAAACTATGTTCTCCCTGCTAGGGAGGATAATACACAAGTGGCATAAGACGATGATACACTCATTGGGACCTCCAAGCACTGACACTGACATCCTTGGCGCAAACCCAATAGCCGAAAGTTACATATTGCCTAATTCCGATGCCACAATGCCGGAGCCGGGCGACTTTGCTGTTGGCATATCCTTCTTATTTAATACATTGGTACAGTTGGGATACTGTCCCGAATGCCTAGACCTGTCCCCGTTGTCGTTCGGAAACATACCTCAGGACGTCGAAAAGCTGTTCTTCAATACGACGGCGAATCACACATACACAGGCGAGCTGATCTTTGTCCTCGACTGGCCTTGGCTGGGCGTTCTGTTTGCCTGTACCGGCCTCCTCTTGCTCGTGGGGATTGGTAGCGTCATCATCGAGGCCCATCTCCTCGCGCCGGACATGCTGGGCTATTTCAGCACCATCGCGCGCCACAGCGAATACGTCTCGAACAAACCGAGCGACAGTACCTTGGACGGCAACGACGTCGCAAAGCAGATGGGTAATTTGGAGGTCAGGATTGGGGAAGTCGAGAACGGCAAGATCGCACTTGGCATGAAGGACAACTCGGAGAAGCTGACGGCGAAGGGATCGTATCACTAGGTACCGTAGGGAGTGGGTAGTGTCCGACAGTCACCAGTCTGGAGCTATAGGGAGTGTGTAGGTAGTGCTTGATAGTCATCAGTCTGGAGCTATAAGTACGTAGGTAGGTACCTAATGTCGCGCAGTTCCGCCGAAAGGTTTTTTCTTCTCTCCAACTATTGTCCGCCCGGGCCGGTTTATACAGCTCCGAGAAATCACATGAGTAACTAATCTAATGCCAGGGGCATTTGAATGTACCGGACACACACAATACAACTGCTGTATAGGATAGGCTGCGTACTTGGGTTAAGAAGTGCACCCATTGTTGTTGTCGTTCTGGAGGGAGACTTAAAATTATCCCCACAGCCTCGACTATCTGCAAAACCATATATATCATGCCCAGAATTTTGGGCACCGCGAGTGGAGGACGGCGATTGTAGACCTCAGGAGGGCTTAACCCAAGCCAGCAAGGAAAGCTGTCGATCATAAAGCTTAGATTGCTATGCCTCGAGAGAGCGTCACGTGAATGGAGTGGAGTTAAATGGTGACTACAGCCTTGCGTTCCTTCTGGCTCCCACCTTCACCACCTCAGACTAGACTCCTCGACGGCCTTGTTTTTGGGAGATACGCTCCTCACGGGGATCAGTAATAGTAAAACCTGGGTGTATCAGTAATCCCATTACTTCGCTTTCGTCTCGGCTTACCTACGTACCCGAGGTAGGTAGAGAGATCTTGGATGGGGAGAGGGAAAGGCGAAGGGGGGGCAGCAGAGCCGTGGTCGTGGGGGGCGTGAGCCTCCATACCTTACTCATGTACCCATATGCCTCCTAGGTAAGGTAGGCACCAACTCGGCTTCCATGGGAGTCGCCGCTCTAGTTTAGCCGGGTAGTCGAGGTCGCCTAACAGCACTCTTGTTTGGTACGCGCCCACACGCACGGAATTAGCCTGTTGAGCTGTTCTGTGCGCGATCGCGAGGATTTCGCTTATTCTTTTTCCTCTTAGTGCCTGACCTACCTTAAGATAAGGCATAGATACAGGTAGGTAGTAGTCCTGATCTGGAGTTTGCATTTTCTTTTTCCTCCACCCTCCGCCCATCGGCCGGCCGTGGGGGGGTTTCCGGGTGATATCTCGTCTGGTCGCGCACCCCCCGCCCTCCTTTATGAAGTTAGCACCAAAGAATTGCCTACTTTCCAGTGCCAATGCCCTGGACGGCGCAGTGCACCGCCAGCCGGACCCTCTTCAGCAACCGGCGTGGGAAGGAGGGGAGGAGGAAGAAGGATGGAGGTGGGGGAGGGGAAGTCGAGGAAGCAAAAGAATCGAGAAAGCAACGACTAGGTAGGATGGACGACGTGGACAGTGGCAGGACCTGGAGGTACAGAGGTACGGATTCCTTGGCAGATCCCGGTCGGTTGTACTATGCAGAAGTCGCCAGCCGCCCCGCCCGGCGCGGTGCGACCTCCTCATCCTCAGTGTCTCAGTCCATCCCATCTGTCTTACACGCCGCCCGCAGGAATGAGCCCCTCATTGGCTTGGCCGCATGCGACCCAGACCCCATGCAATGCATGCGTTTTGGCATGCATGCGGTAAGATAACGCAATTTACCTACATACCTATTACCTTACATTGCTGACTTTTGGAGTTTCCCCCCTCCCCTCCCGTCTGATGGAAGGGGGAGTCGGAGAAAGGAAGAGGGGGGGGAGGCGCGGATCACGATTCTTTCCTGTCGGCACCGTAGACGTCTAGTCTCCGTCCTGTCCTGCGGCGTCCATTTTCGGCGTGGAAATATAATACAATAGAACGGCCGCATACACCTACTCTAAGCCGGGCCGGCCGAACCGCCGCACCCCCTCTCCCCTCTCCCCTCATCCCCATCCCCATCCCCACCGGTCAGGGTAGGATGAAACGCCAAGGAGCGTGGTTGTACTCGTAGGCTTTCGGAGTACTTCTTCTGACATGCATTTCTAGCACAAGAAGAGAGGGGGGGCTGGAATGCTGTACTTCAAGAGCTCTAGGCTGCGAGGGGTAGGCCCGGTCCGAGGCCCGGTCTCGGTAGGACAAAAGGATTCGAAGGCAGAAAGGCGAGTAGGTCGGAGGTAAGCACCTCCCTAATAAGGGAACGGGCGAGGCAGGAATGGAATGCCTGTAACGTACCGCGGCGTGGCGCAGCGGGAGCGTACGGATTGGGCGTTTTACGGCTCTCCTTCTCTTGGGGGGGGGGGGGGGGGGGGGGGGGGGGGGGGGGGGGGGGGCGGGGGGGGGGGGGGGGGGGGGGGGGGGGGGGGGG
>JAKLNC010000067.1:0-116755 GCA_022813145.1 Barbatosphaeria neglecta
CCCCCCCCCCCCCCCCCCCCCCCCCCCCCCCCCCCCCCCCCCCCCCCCCCCCCCGCCCCCCGCCCCCCCCCCCCCCCGGCCGGCCCGGCCCCCCCCCCCCCCCTCTGTCTCGTCCGGGACTAACGTGCGTTTTGATCGGCGAGGAAACCCAGCCTTCTGCCCGTGTGTCCGCCTCCAGCCTGCTCTCGGCCCTCGCTTGCTGGCCCTGGCTGAGAGGAAGACGCACGACGCACGACGCACGACGCACGACGCACGCTATTACTCTCCGTTGGGTTCACCGCAGCTGGCCACTCAGACGACAGGAGCAGATGCAGCTGCTGCACCAGAGCGGGCTAGCGCTGCATGACAGACGTGCAGGATCCGGCTTCTGAGCACGTCCGACGAGAGTTTTTGCAGGGACGGTGCGACGGTCGGGCAGTTGGACGTTGGCGTCCCCTCGCGTGATACCGCATCGTCGCAGCGTGCTGCGTATCTTCTTTTCAGGGTAACGAATGCCGACAGGGTCTGACGGAGGGGTGCCCGAAGCAGTAATCTGCGTTGCCGGTGGTAGCCCGAAGCATCGCCGCGGGGTGACAACGGGACAGCCGTCGAGCACTTTCGACCGAAATACGGTCGCATCGAGACGGACAGCACAGGATGCCCACCCGGCGCCATCCAATGCCATCCAGTGCCATCCGGTGCCATCCAGTACCATCCCAACCCTCGTCTCGCCCGGGTGGGATGGACCGACGGAAAAAGTGAGCAAGGGTGTCTTCCGTGCTTCGCAGGGAGAAAGGATGAGAGGCAAGGGAAGAGAATTGGGGGGGGGAGGGGCGGATAGCACCAGCGGACGCTGATTGGACGACGAGGCCGGGCTCGCAGAATGGCTCAATCTATTCTTGGCCACAGCCGCCCCCCCATTGGCTGGTTTCCTGCTGGATGGGGCGCGTCGGCGCTTAAGATTTTCCCCCCTCTTTCGCCCTCTTCCATTAGTGGCCTCTTTTAGTGCGCCGTCCCCTGTAGAATGCGAGTCGGTTCAGGCCCCTGCCTGCAACGAAACGCAGGGGAAAAAAGAAAAAAATAAATAATAAAAAAAAGTGGCCTCATTCAGGCGCTGCCGTCTTCGCCAGTTAAGGCCCGTCGACTTCTTGTCGGCTCTCGCCCTCCCATAGAAGAGGAGAGCCACTGCTGCAGTACACTGCAGTGCGATCCGTACGGACCGTCCAGTAATATTTGGCACGTCGGTACCGTCCACCTGAGGGCCCTCCTTCGTCCCTCCTCCCTCGTCCCACGTCCTCCTCCTTCGTCCCCCGTCCTCCTCCTTCGTCCCCCGTCCTCCTCCTTCGTCCCCCGTCCTCCTCCTTCGTCCCCCCTCCCTCGTCCCCCCTCCTTTCCCATCCATCCACCCATCCTCGCGGATCTTGGCACCCTTGGCGAGGGCATCACACCCTTCCTATCCATCCCCAAACCGAGGCGCAAATCGGATCGACGACCAGTCGAAGCCGCTCGCCACCCTTTTGGGTGCTTTGGATTTGTAAGGCCTACTGGCCGTAAGGGCGCACTCCGGGAAGCTGATCCGGACAGGGCCCGTCAGCCATCGAGCCGTGTCTCCTTGGATTCCAGACTGGCCCCTGCTCGCGGTGCGAAAAGGACAGCTGGACGCCAAGGATTTACTGAGACGGCGGGCTCTGTACGGACTACAGTACTTCGTATATAATCGACCACGGAACCGAGTCAGGCAATATCCATAGTAATGCGGCCGTCATCGGCTTGCCCTATCCCGGAGGCCTAAGAAATACACGGATCTTACGAGCCACAGAGAAACATCAGACGCAGTCCAGTACTCCGGAGACCGTCTGGACTCGAGGGGGCAGGGATGTCCAGCGATACAGACACCTCGGGGCCTCTCTCGAGATCGCGCTAAGTCGCATCTCAAGTTCCGCGCTTGGGATAAGGCGTTCGATGGCAGGGATCCCCCTTCTATCGCGCGGTAGGGCTACCGCAGTACGGACCATCTGTACTTACCTCTCCACCGCCAGCCGCTTAGGCCTGTGATGAGACTTTGTTCTTTGTAATGCAGCGATATTAATAGCGCGGCTCCCCTTCTGCTTCTTTCACAATGCGCTCCGTCACGATCTTCTGGCCGGGCGCCTCTCTCTCGTCGACAGAGATTACAACATACCAAGCATAAGGTGGGCTGCATGCAAGGGGAGCGCTCTCTCCACGCCACGGCAAATAAACAGGCCCGCTAGGCCTATAACCGCCATTCCGAGAAGCGTCGAAGCTGGATCTGGGGAAAGGCCCGGTGGCTCGGACGGCAGGCTAGGGAAGGTAGCGAACGAGCGACAGCACCCCGTCCGAGCTCAGGCTGCAGGCTTCGGCCGTCCTTGGCCCCATCAGACGGGAAGAGCAACAGCGCAAGAATAATACAGCTACCTAAGATGGAAAGCAAGCTCGAGTTGGGTTCTTACGGATCGCATGCATGGAATCTGCAGCGGACAGAGGGTCCCAAGACGGTGCGGGCACGGCGGGGTACTGGTACGGAGATCCCCTGGGAGCTTGGGAGTCTGTTTTTAGGCCTACCAGCGAATAGCCGAGCGTGACAGGTTGCCGGGATGCGATGGAATGAGACAACGGAGTCAAGATGGAATCATCAGTCCACCCGACAGCATTGCTGTTGCGGACGCCATCGAGCTCTAAATTGTCGAGCAGTTCCCACTTCGCACTCGAGCCCCTTCTTCCCCCCCCCCCCCCGCCAAGACGCTTTCATCTCGATCGGTGTCCGCGGTGTGCTGAATACATTGTTCATTGCATTAGCCTGTCGCAGAGCCTGCACGCAAGCATCACCCTGTCACAATCACCGTCACAACAGTCGGGCGGTCTTTTCTGGCCCGCCCAGCTGGGTGTGGAGCCCGCTTCGGCTATCCGTAGGACCCCTCTGACGTTCTATAAACAGAAACCGGCCGAGGACCGCAGACGCTATTAGACGCCAGACGCCAACGGAAGGTTTGGGGGTTGAAAGTCGAGGTTTGGTTGGTTAGTGCATCGTTGCGGTGGCGGCGTTGGTGTTGGTCGTCCCACGAGCGCGGTCCAACCGGGAGATCAACGGCATCTTCCCGTGCCTTGTACGGGACAACTTTGTAAGTACTTTACGGAAGCATGCCGGGCCTCGGGCCGCATGGTCACACCAGACTGTAAGACGCGGGTGATACGGATCCGGACTTTGTTCTGTTTGCCTTCTTCCCATCACATGCGCATGTGATGAGTGTGATATCCTGCCATACGCGAGCCGGCGAGCTCGCACAGGACATGCTGCCCCTCGACCGGAACACGAAATTCTATTTCTGAACGGAGTATTGAAGAAGAGGAGGGGGAGAGGGGAGCTGGACCCTGCCGCGGTCGTGTCGAGGGGATGGGATAGCCTTACTTACCTTTTGCTATAGTCACTAGATAGCCCGGGGTGTCGGGCTTGTCGATCTGCCCCTTCATGAGAGCCGCCGGCCATGATGTCGATACCGAGCAGAACGGCGTTCCCGACCCCCCTATCGGATGCCGTCCTGCGTTCTTCTGTCCTGATCCATGACGGCGTCTTAGCCACGACGGTCTCTAGGGAGAGAATGACTCGCGACCATGATGGAAAAGGGTGCAGCACGCTCTTTACGGGCGGTGATGGCGCTGGTGGCGGAGAGATGAGATAGCCGCTGGCGTTGAAACTGGCGTCCACGTGTCTTTGCATGTCAACGATGGGGCGCCCGCGTGTCTTTGCCCGTCAACGATGGGGCGTCCGCTAGCCTGGACAGTCTGCGTTTCTCCCATGGACCGCTTAGCTAATAGAAGGAGTTGGAGATGGACATTCGTAATGCCCATAGACGGATTGCCGGGATCGGCCGGGAAGCTTCGTGGTCAGATTATTGATTAGCTAGCATCAGCGGGCAAGAGTCCCGAATATCAAGGGCATCCCTCGAGGATGGCGTGCTTACCTATCGGCAGGGCTGCGATTTGCACGCCCTGTCCGCATCGACCGCGGGGGCGGTTGACTAGCGTTGGCAGGCACGTAGATGGAGAACAGAAGCCCAGAAGCAAGCTCTCTCTCTCGGAAAGCTCTCTCTCTCGGAAAGCTCTCTCTCGGCATCTTAGGGCGCTCGAGGCAGGGGAAGAAGGTCTGGCAGTGGCTGGCAACGATTCACCGCCGTAGGTCCTGAGGCTGCCGCAGCCCCCCGATGATCCACGCCGCCAAGCGATCGGCGCTTCCTCCACTGGCCTCCAGCGGAAGAGTCGTCTCTGCCGCTGTACATCCTCCTGCTGTGGCTGGTAAAAGCCGCCGCATCTCTGCGTCACGTAGCACGATCTCAATCCGATGGGCAAAGGAGGACCCCAGAGGAGGAGGATAGACAGCTACCTAGCTGTGCGGAAAATAATGAGGCAGCTCTGGCAGCTCTGGCAGCTCTTGCACGGCCACGGCCAGGTGCACACGTAGCGGGGTAGGCGTGGGGAGCGACTCGGTCGAGTGGGGTCTCTTCTGGGCCGAATTTTTGCCGGTCGAGGGGACCTCAGCGGCTCCGCCGAAGAAAATAGAATCTTTTTCTGATCTTCCATCCCTTTCTACCTCCACCCATGCTTTCAGCGCCGCCTTGCGGCCTCGTCTTCGAGCTATTATTTTGACTCCAGCCTCACCGTTTCTCGCAAACGACTCTTATTCTTCTTCCTGCTCTTATTGTTCGTGTGCCTCTTGCTTTTCTCTGGAAGTTCTGATCCGCGTGCCGGCCTGTCCCTCCAATTGAGAGTCGAGGACTCTTGCATCTTTCTAGGTAAGCTATCCGGATCTTCCGCTAAAAAGCTTCCCCGCCGTCGCCATCGTTGCTGTCGATCGTCTGCTCCTTTCCGTGATGATACACCAGCTGGCACCAGTCATAGGGTGATTTGTACTCCCTCCATTGATGACCTATATGCTGCGGTCCTTGTGGCCGACACTGATCCTTTCTCTGCTCTCATGCCTCGTATTGTTTTTTTTTTTTTCGGTCCGTCCGTATTCGACAGTTTTTCGCTGACTATATGACGTTCCGAGGCCAAGGCTAATTACGACGCAATATCACACATACAAGGTGCGGACAGCCCGGAGAGAAGACAAGTAACCGTCAAGCTGCCACTGCGCCGCCCAAGATGGTTCTGCACAATCCCAACAACTGGCATTGGGTCAACAAGGACGCCTCGGCCTGGGCGAAACAGTGGTTTGAGGACAACCTTACGAAGCTCGAAGCCGAGGAGGGCGATGTGTCGGCCAAGATTAGCAAGGTCGTGAGCGTGGATGGGGACGTCGATGTGAGCCAGAGGAAGGGCAAGGTCATTACAATCTACGACGTGAAGCTCGTGCTAGAGTACGCAGGTAGGTGCCCAATACAACAGTTTGGCTCTATTCTCGCATTCTGCATACCTATATACCTATCTCGCATCCTGCCATTCTTCCCTGTATATCCACATCTGTCCGTGAGTCGGGAGCATTAGGGCTAAAAGTGGTGCTCCTCCACCTGTGACAGGCTCTACCGCCGACGACACAGATGTCTCGGGCACAATAACCATTCCCGAGGTCGCCCACGATACCGAGGAGGACGAGTTCGTGGTAGGTCCTCGGAGGCAGACGGCACGACGCTCCCTTTCTCCAAGCCGTTTGCTGACCAGACTTCGTCCCCTGGCGGGCAGTTCGACATCGACATCTACTCCGACGCCAAGGAGAAGCAGCCAGTCAAGGACCTGGTGCGGTCAAAGCTGGTCCCGCAGCTGCGCACGGAGTTCCTCAAGCTGGCGCCCGCGCTGATCGCCGAGCACGGCAAGGACATCCAGCACGCGCCGGGCTCCAACCCGTCGAGCGGCTTCTCCACGCCCAAGTACCTGCATCAGCAGACGGGCGGTGCCGCGGCCAAGGACGGCCAGGGTGGCGGGGCGAGCTCGCAGGGCAGTGGCGGTCGCCTGATCAATACGACGACGGTCACGGACTCGGAGGAGTTCCGCACCACGGCGGAGGAGCTGTACCAGACGTTCACCGACCCCCAGCGGCTGGCGGCGTTCACGCGCGCGCCGCCCAAGGTGTTTGAGGGCGCGCGCAAGGGCGGCAAGTTCGAGCTCTTCGACGGCAACGTGGTGGGCGAGTATCTCGAGCTGGAGGCGCCGCGCAAGATAGTGCAGAGCTGGCGGCTGAGGCAGTGGCCGGAGGGCCACTACTCGACGCTGAAGATCGAGTTCGACCAGAACGACGTCGACAAGGTCACGGTCATGCGCGTGTCCTGGAGCGGCGTGCCCGTCGGCCAGGAGGACGTCACCAAGCAGAATTGGGGCGAGTACTACGTGCGGAGCATCAAATTGACCTTTGGGTGAGTGGCCCTCTAGCCATTCTCTGGGTCCTTTCGTCTGGGCCCCCTAATCGTACGGCCGTCCATCAGAGCATTACGGACACCACTCGCTAACTTCCTTTCCCCCCTCCCTAGCTTCGGCACTATCCTGTGATGACATTGGGGCGGCAGGACTTCAGTTGGCTTTGACATTTGGTGGGCGGCGTTTCCGGCGCAGACAGCTCCAAGTTGGAGAGGCGAAGGGGCTAGGAAAGTACGGGGAAAGGCAGGGGGTTGATGCATGCTTCCATCAAAAGGATCTAGACGGCAGGCGGAGGGTGTTCCTTGGACAGACGGTCGGGATGGGCGCGCGCCGGCCATCGTTCTCTCGCAAGCCTGATGGGGTGCCGAAGGCATTCGGTCCCCCAAATAGGGGCGCCGGTTAAAAAGTAAGAAGAGGAGAAGAAGACAGAGAAGAGGCGCATGTAGCTAGAGTCCTAACTAAGCTCACAGGTACGGGGCACACGAGACATCGTACGCCAGTGCTAGTTACGAGACGGCGGAACGAATAGACGTGGCCACGAATTTGAATGTGACAATGGATCACCACGCCCGGTAGAATTGCTGAACGGTAGAACGGTTTACGTCTCTCCAGCTCTCCAGCTTGTAGCCATCCCTTTTGCCCCCCCCCCTTTCCCTTCTTACCTATATGGTAAATAGAGGCACGAGACCAGCGGTGTTGGAAATTGGGGACGTAAAAAGTACCAGAAAGCCTGCTGGCATACCAAAAGCCCCAGGGGGGTGCCCAGCAACTTTTGGCATTCCCGGCAGGGGGTTTGCTAGATGGACGGACGCATATCAGTACTTGGTGAGTGGGTATTACGTACACGATTTTGCCCCCCCTCCTTCTCGTATCTACATACCTTAATAGGAAGTCCATTTTTATGTGCCCTCTTCTCATCTGCATTCTCGAAATCGAGCAAAAATCGAGTTGAGCCGAGTTTATTCTTATTGCGACGGAGCGTGCGTGCTATTGCCGAGACGTCTTGTGAATTATTCATTCATTTCACATACCTGTATGTAGATCGGCCCTCTTATATCTATCTCATCTCACCTCGATTTCTGCTCGAACCACCGCCGCCATGGCGCCGACGATGAAGATCGCGCTGATCCAGCTCCAGCCCGAGGTCAGTTCCTCCGTCATTGTCCCCTTTTCTAAGTTCCGGAGCGTAACAGCAAAGGACGGCTGACACGGCGGGCATGGTCTTCTTGTCTCCGCGGCCAACCACCAGCCCGTAGCGCCCGAGGTCAACTTCACCAAGGCGGCCGGGTTCATCCGCCAGGCGGCAGCGGCCGGGGCGGACGTGGCCCTGCTGCCCGAGTATCACCTCACGTCGTGGGCGCCGGAGCACCCGGGCTTCATCGCCGCCTGCGCCACCTGCACCGTGCCGACGGCGGAGGGGACGTATCTCGCGCGGTACCAGGCGCTGGCGCGCGAGCTGGGCATCAGCATCGTGCCTGGCACCATCTGCGAGGTGCACCCGAAGGGGAAAGCCGAAGGGGCCGAGGGGGTTGAGGGGCCCGAGGGGGCCGGGCCGGCGGGGTCAGCCAGCAGCACCGCGGACGTGGAGGCGGCGCGGGCCGAGACGGCGGTGGACGTGTCGGGCGCGGCGGCGCAGGCGGGCGACTTCGAGATCCGCAACATGGCGTACTTTGTCGCGGGCGGCACGGGCGACGTGGTGGGCCGGTACCAGAAGAAGAACCTGTGGCACCCGGAGCGGCCGCACCTGACGTCGTCGGGCCACGAGGCGCACACGGCGTTCGACCTGCCCGGCGGGCTGCGCTGGCCCGCGACGTCGACGACGTACGCGGACAGCGGCGACGCGCGCAGCGGGCGGCCGATCCGGGCGGGGCTGCTGGTGTGCTGGGACCTCGCCTTCCCGGAGGCGTTCCGCGAGCTGGTGGCGGACGGGGCGGACGTGATCTTCGTGCCCTCGTTCTGGCACCTGTCGGACCTGGACGCGGCCGGGCTGGCACTCAACCCGGACTCGGAGCGCGAGTTCCTGGCCAGCGCGGTGGCCTGCCGCGCCTTCGAGAGCGCCGCCGCGGTGGCGTTCTGCAATGCTCGCGGCTACAGCCGCGTCGCGCTGCCAATCCTGGGGGCGCTGCCCGCCAGCCGCATCGACGGCGAGGACGACGAGCGCATGACCGTCGTCGAGATCGACCTGGACGTGCTGCGCGTTGCCGAGCGGAACTACAAGGTCCGCCACGACATGAAGACCGTCGGCTGGCACTACGCGCACACGCTAGCCCGGGCGAGGGGAGGCAACTAGATGGAGATACTCCAGAAAGACTCTAGGGCTAAAAATGGAACAACAACTGCGTATCCACCCGGCCGTACCTCTCCATGGCTTCTCCCCTCGGCGCCAGCCGGCTTTGCTGCCCCCATCTTAGTCTGACGAAACCGTCTGCTCCTAATCCCCCTTTAGGAAAGCTTCAAAACGCGTCTGCCGCTCGCGATTGCATACAGCGAGGGCGCGGTGGCCGTGGTAGCTGTAATGACTAGACGGCTGGAAGACGGCTGGCGGGAATTGGGCCTAACGGATCATGTACCTACCTTCGGTACGTACTTTCTCAAGTAGGTACCCATACTTAAGTTGAAACACCAATCTTGTTCGTCCTGCCCTTCTCCCCCTTCTTCTCGTCATCCCGGCTCGAAGGCTAGCTACCACCAAGTGTAGATCGCACTTGGTTTCGCTCGCGACTCCATCCTCGCACAAGAGGCTGGCCCGGCCAACGCTTAGGCCGTTAACCGAGAGTTCACCAAGTCTCGAAGCGTGTTCGGCTGCCGGCCCTGTGAATTCTATGTTGTGGTAGGGAGGAGAGAGAAGAAACGGCATAGTAAGCAGGCCTCCCCTTCACCTAGTAGATACCCAGGTGTATACTGAGGTCCTCGTGGAGATGGAGGAACCTTAGGTACGTAGGTAGGTGGGAAAGAGGAGGCCCGGTCCTGTAAACTGGAAGTGAAAGCAGCTGATCAATGCCATGCATCACTACCTAATTATATGTACGTACCTAGCAACGTAGCAAGCCAGTAGGCCAAGTAATGCGCAGCACCACAAGGCCACTGCGCACAGCCTACGCGCCTCCATTTTTCACCCAAGCATAGTAGTAGCGATGTATGCATCTACATGTACTCCTAAGTGCCTACTCACTTATGGAGGTAGGTACGTCAGGTAGGTACGTAGTCATCTCGGGCTCTTCTCACGAGCCCTCTGACACCGAGCATCTCAGCCCGGAAGCCAGCCCGAGCGTAGTTGTCATTGGCATAGTTGCTGCTGCTGTTGGCTTGATCGATCCTAGCCGAAGGGTCTAAAGGCGGGCGCTAGTGCGGGCCATATGGCGCGTCGACCTGATGCCTTCTTGGCCGAGTATGGCGCGCGACTTGACGAGCTCTCAACCGAGTTGTGCGACTTGATGAGTTCCTGGCTAGGGATTGTGATCCTAGCCACCGCAATCGCCCTCATATCAAACATTAAGAGCGTATGAAAGGCAATAACGCCAGCGCCTGCCGTAATTATATTGCTAGTGAACTAATCACATTATGTTGATATAAGCAAACCGTAACGTCCACCAAACTGAATTCGTTATCTAGCATTATTTGTAGGGGCGCGCTATCCAAATTGATGAATGAAAGTCGCTCGATTGAATTAGATATCCAGGTACCAAAGACCATCGCGACTATGGGCTTCATTGCAACTACGGTCTTCACGGCCTCCGCGGCCTTCCCAGCCTCTCTAACATACCAAGCCTTCCCTGCCTGCACGGCCTGCACAGCCTCCATAATAGATAATTTTCACGACCGCGGTAACATGGCGCAAGAGAATTCATGTCGTGCATGCGAATAGAACCGCGGTGTTTCGGGGCAGAAGCATTTACCGCCTACCTACGTACCTATCATATGCGGCTAGCTGGCCACCCCACACGGTCTACACAAGTAAACATGAAGTCTTACCGTCTCCAGGTAAGGCCTTTACTGTCCCTCCCACTGTCTCCCAAGCAAGACTACACCATCCACCCAAAGTTCACGATAGTAAGGTCACGAGAAGGAGCCAGAGCGGAGATATGTTTCATGTCTGAGTGATAGGCTAGTCCGCCCGGCTTGCGACCATCTCTGCAATTATAACAAGGATAGCCGACGTCACGGGCGGCATGCCCAGGGCCCCCGCGGTTTGGAAGCCGACCCGGCCCGGGTTGGCGTTGATGATGTTAGGCTAGGCGACCCCAACCACAATCTCCATCAGGCGGATATGACGGTGGGCCCTGATGCGTTCTCGGCCAAGCTCGGCGTACGACTTAACGATGTCCCGGCCGAGGATCGTTACTCCAGCCATAACAGCCACCACCATAACAACCTCGCAGACCTTGTCGATGGCGACAGCGCCGATGCCCGCCACAATAACACGGCCAGTGATCGACCACATCGTGTCTTTTATGATCTGGAACACCTTCTTAAAAAAAGTCGTCGACGACGCCATCGCCGTATCCATGATGTGATCTGTAAGACCGTCATGTGGTTTGACGTTAGGCATTATTCAATCATCTCGCTCGGCATTGATCTGGCCTGCGGCCGGGTCTCGGGGTGATGATCAAAAACAGCACGTACCGATCTCGGTCTCGGTCTCTTCGTGCCGGTGGGCCTGACGAGGCTCGTTCGCGATTGTGAGCCGCTGCTCGACCTGTGCGAGGGTTGTAGCTGATAGGGAAAAAAAAAAGAGTTAGCTTCTGCGGCTTCAGGTTGTAGAACGGAGTGCTGTTCGCTTTCTGCTAGGTGAAGGGGGGCTGATTCTTCTTATATTACTTACAGAGATCGCGGAGCTCCCCCATCGTGGTATCGATGGCGTTACGAAGAGAAGCGATGCCAGGATTAGAGGTGCGCTGATGGAGAAGCGAAGAAGAGGAATCCATGGTGACAGAGGATTGAAAAAAAAGATACAGAATTTTTTTCAAGAGTCCCGTCTAAGTGCCTCGGCGCCTGAAGCTGTAGAGAGTGCCAGCCTAGGTTTCGTGATCTGTTGTGCTTCTTTCAACGTGGCAGGTTTTTGTTCGAGGAAGAGTCGAAGGGCCTGAGACGAGATGGCACATTTTATAGTCGCCTTTCCTTTATTGTTTTGCCGTGGACCCACTTTACCAAGGCCCTCTAAGTCACGAGCAGGCCTGCTACTTTCACTCTGATTTCAGATTTAGAGCTCGGCTCATAATGGAGATGCCCTCCTCTCGTCCCAAATATATTGTGGGCAAGCCTGGCTGGTACCCAAGCCAGATACCTCCAATACCTATGTAGCTCCTCAATTTTAAGAAAGGAAACCGCATGTCCTCATATACCCATGATATGCCAGGCAGCACTATGTGGCCTACCTACCTAGATAGTTGGAAGGGGCATGGCATGTACACCAATTTGAGTGGGTTGTGGTATGTAATCACCAATGCAATTCCTTCTGCCTCGGTGGTGGAAGCCGGTATCATCTGATTTTATTACCGTAGCATAGGTGCCCAGCACTTACCTATCCTCCCTAGGTACCTAGGTAACTTGTAATTAACCTTAGGTAGCGGACGTATCCAACCCCCCCAGAACCAAACCGCCTCCAGCTGCATCACATAGCCAGCCGGGTTATTGATGTGAAGTTAATCATCTCTCCCCCCTCACTCCCAAAATGCTAGCCCCTATTGGGGATTTTCAAGCCCCATCAGTGGACTAACTGCGGCTGTTGGCCCCATACTTCTTACTTAAGTATCACTCGGCGACAAGCTTAACGAGGCTGCCGAGGCTCGGCTGTGATCACGTGACGACACCCGCCCAATTGCGTGGGGTCAAACTGTCCCTCTTTACGGCTGAAGTTGTTGAGCCACGACGGTGTACTACGTAACATGCTTACATACCTAAATAGATAAGTACTTACATACGTAGACGGTTCCAAACCACCCTCGTGGGATGGAGATTCATTGAGTCTGCGCAGCGGAGACCACGGAGACAGATCACGGAGAAGACGGAGGACGCCATTATTGCTGTCCCTCTGCGATTAATTGGGACGCTAGTCTATGTGATTATGTATGCAGTCCTCAATACTCGTCGGTCTTGCCTGGTATGGTCTCTCTCGCTCGCTCGGTATTACCCCACCCCTCGAGCCCCCCGGCCAAGTGCCCGGAACTAATCTGCCCTCCCCGCCTCTCTGGCCTTCTTGGCAGCCCCGATGACGTCAAACCAGATGGGCGCGCGGGCGCGGGAGGCGCCGCCGAGTTCCTCGGCATCCAGGGCGAAGCGCAACAGGTCGGCCTCGGCGGCCCACTCGCCGGCGGCCATGAGGCCAACGGGGACCATGCCCGCGCCCGCGCCGGTGGACGAGCTATCACTACCGCTGCCGTTACCGGCCTCCTCCTCTCCAGGCGCGGCGTAGCCGGCGGGCACGCTGACGGCGGGCAGACCGCAGAAGTTGGCCAGCCAAGCATACTCCATAGACGCGACGGTACGGTCGCCGTCGCTGACGCCGTAGCGCAGCTCGGCCGCGCCGCCGCGCACCGGCCAGCCGGCACAGGCGGTGGTCGGGGTCACCAGCAGCATGCCCGGATGGACGCGCCACAGGTGGGCGAGGTGCTGCACCAGCAGGCGGCGCAGCTTCTGGGCCAGCAGGTAGTCGGTGGAGGGCGTGGAGCGGCCGATGGCCAGCAGGATGCGGGTCACCGAGGTCAGGCCACCCGCGGCCGCTTCAGGCAGCAGCGTGGCGCCGTCCGTCAGTACCACCATTGCGTGCGCCGTCTGGCCCTCCGCCAAAAATGGGATGCTCACCGGCACCGCGCGGTAGCCCTTTTCGCGCACCAACCGTCCCACCATGTCGCGGCAGAGTCGCTGCACCACCGGACTGGCGCGGGCGAACCAGGCCTCCGGCACGCCGAGCAGCCGGGGCTGGCCGTCCGGCCGGGGCTGGGGGCCAGCTAGGAGGGCGCGGGTGGGGGCCACGGGCGGGAAGGACGACGAGGGGTGTGGCTGGGCGACGACCTCGAAGAGGGCGGCGAGCGAGCGCACGTCGGCGGCCATGGGCCCCAGGCAGGCGCAGGTGACGCAGTGGTTCTGGCCCGGGCGGAAAGAGAGGCGGCCGTGCGTGGGCTTGAGGCCGAAGACGGAGCAGAAGGAGGCGGGAATGCGGATGCTGCCGCCGCCGTCGCTGCCCAGCGCGACGGGGATCAGCCCGGCCGCGAGCGCGTAGCCGGCGCCGGACGAGCTGCCGCCGGTGTAGTAGCCGGCGTGGTAGGGGTTGGGCGGCGTGCCGTGCACCGGGTTGTTGCCCGGCGTGTCCAGTCCGAACTCCACCATGTGCAGCTTGCCCAGCACCACGGCCCCTGCCTCCTCCAGCTTCCGCACGCACCACGTCGTGATCGAGCCTCCCTCCGGCACCTGGCCCGTGTAGTCATTGGCCGACCCGAGGCACGTCACGTAGCCCTCCATGTCGTACTCGTCCTTGACCGCCGTCGGCACGCCGTCCAGTGCCCCTAGCGACCGGCCCTGCCGGTACCGCCGTGTCGACGCCTCCGCCGCCGCCATCACGAGGTCCGCCTTGACCTGGAACCAGCCGACCGAGTACGGCCCCGGCGGCGACACGTCCTTCCGGATCAGCGGCAGCAGCGTCTGCGCCACCTCCGTCGGTGTCAGCTCGCCCGACAGGTAGAGCGCGCGGTAGTCGGCTGCCGAGTAGTACTTCTTCTCGGGGCGTTCCAAGGCCGACCCCACCGTCGTTGCTGCTAAGCGAGACCCGGCATCCTCGCCGTTCACCTCCGTTTCGGCCGCTTCCTGTTCCTCCTCTTCCTCCTCCTCCTCTTCCTCCTCCCCCTCCTCCTTCCCCTCCTCCTCCCCCTCCCCCTTTACGACGTCAGGCAGAGCGGCGACCATGTTGGGAGCCGTCGGGACGATCGTCGGCTCGTACAGCGGCTCGTAGTCCTCGATGTACGGCCGTATCTTCCTCAGCGCGCCAAACCCGGCGTTGTACCAGATCATCTCCCGCACGAAGCGCAGCCATTCCATCCTGCCGTAGCGGGCAAAAGCGGTCAGTCAGCCACCGAACGCGTCACCGAAGGGCGCTCACTGCTCACGCGCCGCCTGCACCGCCCCGCACCAGAACGGATGCCCGGCTGGTCGGCTGGTCCGGCTGGTCCGGCGGGTCCGGCACAGCGCGGGCAGGGGGGTCACGGATAGGAGCAGGCGAGAGAGAGGGAACTAACAGGAATGCGCAGACGACGAGGACACGGCCCGTGAGGACGGGGTTTGACTTCCTCTCATTTTCGTAAGGGACATCCGGACTGCAGGTTCTCCGTCGTTAGCCGGGTATCCTCACCGGCGCACGGCTTCTCACCTGGCCGGAGTGGCAGGAGGAAAGGCTGTCGCAGCTGGGCCGGAGGTTCCGGAACTCACCCTTGCAGCGGCTCAGGGTAGTTCAAGAAACCCTTTTTCTGACGGCGCGGCGCCATGGCGAAGGTAGGCACGGAGACGGCGGGGTGGGAGCTCATCTAACGTGGAAGAGAAGAGAAGAAGAGAAGAAAAGCGAGTGAGGAAAAGAAAAAAGAAAAAAGAAAAAAGAAAAGTTCGCGGAGGAGCAACCCGAAGTGGTGTCAAGCGAGCGAAGGGCCTGCTGGGGGGAGGGGGGGGGGGGGGTGAGCGGGCAGAGAGGATCCTATGTCTGTCTGTGAGGTGGACGTTGCAGTATGCGTGTAAGTGGACAGATCGGGAAGGCGGATGGGATAAGGTGCACCAGCCGCTGCCTGCTGGGAGCTTGATTTTATTAAGTAGGTTCGTATTGTGGTTCGTGATGCTGCTGCAGCTTCTCCCGAGGCACCTGAAGCAGGCCCACCCGCTCGGCTTTCCGTGGCGTGCGGCGTCGACTGAACCGGAATCCCGCAAGCCACCTAGTCCTCAGTTCTGTAGTATCGAGTCCAGATCGTGGGATCCCCGTCAGCTGGCCGCGTAGCCGTTCTTCGCTTTCCCGAATCTGTTGTGGTCAAATGGACTCCGTTTGCCAACGGTTCCGAGCCGGCCGAATGTGCGGAATTTGAGCCCATTCAGGTACCTACCTACCTACGTACCTACGTAGGTACCTACGTAGGTAGGTAAGTACCTGGCAATGGTACGCGCGGCTTCCCAGCCGGATGTGTACCTGGCACTACAGCACCTTCTAGCGGGTAAGCCCTACTAGGGGGGCGAGTATGTCCTCTGTCCCTTAGCGCGCCACAGCGCGTAACCAGCCAAGGTCCACCAAAAACCAGGGCCGACCTTGGCCCTGTTGCGGCGGTTTTTCTCTGTTGCCTTCCGTCGCCTGGGCTGTTGACCGAGGCAGAGGGTTGGACGGGTGGCTCTGCTCGCCTGGATGCGTACAGAGTATGAGTACGTGAGGTAGGTAGGTTAAAGGTGGTTGGGGTAGCACAGCAAGGGGGCCTTGCTTCTCCCATTGGAGGAGCTTCTGCCTGCCTCTCGTGCTTTACCCTTTGTTGCCGGGCCCCTGCTGGCGGACCAGGCCATAGACGGCCCACCGAGGCCAATTGGAGGCCGTGAAATCTCCCGGGCAGGGCCTTTCTTTACCCTTTCTTCGTTTGTCTGTCTGGGCATCATCTGTTTCGGCGGGTAGTCTAAAGTAGGTAGCCATGGAGGAAGAAGCAAAACGACGCTTTTCGCTGCGGGATGGCGGGCTGCGCGCAGGCGCCCCAGAAGGCGCCCAGATCCTCCGACGATGCCCTGGCCAACCGGGAGTGGCACGCGGAATGGCCCGTGCGCAAGCTGAACGACGGTGCCCCTCCGTGAGTCCCATCGTCGGGCAGCTTTCTTCACCCAGTCTCGGGTGAGCTCAAACGCGCATCGTCCCTTTCGCTTTCTCACCTTCGAGCCTCCAGCCTCTGCCTACCTGCCTACCTACCCGCCGACTTAATATCCATAAATCCTACGTTTCTGCCGCTACCACGGCTTCTCATCAAGCCATCTCGTTCCCGATATTGGTATCCCTCCGAGATGGAAGTAGATCTTCGTATTCCCTACTGCCGACACACGCACGCCACATACTCCCTTATTATCTGGCCCCCCTCGCCGCCCCCTAGCTAGGGCTCATCCTACCTCGTTTCCCGCCTTCTCTTTCTATTCTCATTCTTACTGGTAATATTCCTACCGGGTCGTCAGCAAGGGGCGGGTGATGGGTGGGCGGCAAGGACAGTCTCGGGGTGCGCCGGCGCAGCGCCCGGACCTGGCCGCCGAGAGGGCGAAAGAGGCGCTCGTCGTGGAGTTCCGGTCTCTAGTCGACGAGTCCACGATACTGGCCATCGTCGGGGACTATGACCTGCCGGCCGCGCGGGACGCTCTCCAGAAGATCGCGGCAGACGTGCCCGCGGAGGAGGCGTCGGGCTTCGACCCCAGCGGTCTCCAGGATGACGGCGACAGCCGGTGCTGGCCGGTCTCCCCTCGCCGGCCCGGCAGCATGACGACTGGCACGGAGAGTTCGCGCCGTCACATGTCCGATGTGGCGTCTCAGGACACCTCAGTCTCGGACCACCTCGAGGGCTGGCGCATCCTCGCCGACGATGCGAATGCAGCCGAGGATGGCGGTAGCCTGGAGGCTCGCCTGGCCGAACTGTTCCCTCAACTGAAGGCGCTCGACATCACGTCCGCCCTCAAGGCCAGCGGCGGCGATGCAGATAGGGCAGTGGAGGAGCTGGAGACTATCCAGTACCTGGAAGAGACCGGCGAGCGGAAGAAGGGCGTCGACGGCTTCTTTGACCCGGAGGGCCGCATTTTCCAGAAGAAAGGCAAGAAAAAAAGAAGAAAGGAAAAACATCTCCCTCGGCTGGCGTTCTGATTTTTCCGGTGTTTACTTTCGTCA
This sequence comes from Barbatosphaeria neglecta, assembly GCA_022813145.1. Lineage (NCBI taxonomy): Eukaryota > Fungi > Ascomycota > Sordariomycetes > Barbatosphaeriales > Barbatosphaeriaceae > Barbatosphaeria > Barbatosphaeria neglecta. The sequence goes on from JAKLNC010000067.1 coordinate 17,210, forward strand.
CATCTCTTCGGATGTGCTCAACTGGCCCGACTGACCTTCTGCCGAGCAGGTGTCCGACGTGGCGACAGCACCAACAGCAGCGACAGCAACGAAGCTACGTCTAAAAAGGGGCGCACCAACCTGAAAGTGAACTACAGCCTCTCGCCCATCGAATTCGGCGATGCCCCGGAAGGGGCGCTCGGAGGCTCGGACTGCCGCGCTGCACAGCCAGCGCGGAATCCTCCTATCGCCTCATCTAATTCGTCCGGTGCAGCAGCAAAAAAGGCCCCCGCGGCTGACTCCGGGGCCTGGCAGACTGCGGACGGCCCCCGGCCGCAGGACTACAGCGAGAGATCACAAGCGGCGGCTAGCAACCGCGAAAGTGGCGCCAGCGCCTATGCCGCAGCCTCCGCGGCCTTCAAACGGGGTCGTTCAGATCCCATATTCCGGCAGGTCGGCAGCTACTACGTGGAGCGCGGGCAGGAGTCGCTCCGCCGCGCACGCCAGGCGGAGAGCGAGGCGTCCGACATGCTGGTCGACCACCAGAGCTCCGGGAACACGATCGACCTCCACAACATCCCGGTGCATGACGGCGTGCGCATCGCCCTGCAGCGCGCCGCGGCGTGGTGGGATGCGCTCGGCGACGGTAAGCCGCGCAAGGCGAAGGCCAGCCCCCTCGTCATCGTCACCGGATGGGGACGCCACTCTAGCAACGGCGTCTCTCGGATGCGCCGGGACGTGGGCGCTGCGCTGAGGCGGGAGGGGTGGCGGTTCGACGTCGGCACGGCGGACTACACCGTCACCGGGAGGCTATGAAGGGATCCATTATCCTTATGACGGTGCGAAGATACGACGATATATAGGTACAGCTGACGGGGTTGTACACGTCGGAGTTGGGTACGTAGAGACGGCTCGTCTGCTGCCACCAGTATCTTTGATGGCGGTATAGGTCCGGCGGGATCCGCTTTGGGGGCTCTCCGGAGGGCCAATGTTTTCCATATTTCTTCGAGCCCTGGATGTATTTTGGGATATCGAATAGCCCTGGAGGCGGCCGTAAGGCAGTGAGTGTAGTTGAGTGGAATTTAGCAATGCTGTGCTCCGCTTGTGCTGACGAAGTACCTGTCTATACAAAGGACATAGGATCTCTACAAAGGGCATAGAAGCAATGCAGATAAAAATAAAACTACCAGCCTACTGGGTAGGCAATTCGTGGTCAACTCCTCCATGGCTGGGCAGCCACCGAGACGTCCAACATGCGTGCGTGCCTACCAAACAGGGCCAGCTGTCGACAGCTGATACGCTGGGGGCGCGTGACCAACCCCGGAATTGACAGGGGGTTGGGAGGGGCCAGACCCGAGGCCCAGCCCATGAGCGGGAAGGCTGCAGGCGGCTTGGTCGCTACGGGTGCTGTGGAGACGGCCGATGACGCAGGACAACGCAGTGGCTGTAACGCCATCCAGGCTTGGGAGGTTTGGCGCTGCTCCTCTTTCGTTGGGTTTCCGCCTCTACCAACGCCAACCTCATCCATCCACCATCACCACCATCGCTATCATCGCCATTACGTGACCGCATCTGGTGTTTCTTTATCTATCACGCTCTTTCATTCTGCTTCCTCTTCTTTGCTCTCTACCATCCTATCCTGCCCCCCGCTTCCGCTGCATGCTCGAGGTGAAACCGCCATCGACGTTGTCTCCCTGCCTGGTCGCTCGCTACCTCTACGCCTGCCATCAAGCAGAGCAGGCAGCCGCTCCGGCTCCACCCGGCCACCATGGCTGGGCTGCTCCGAGCCGTTACTGCCGGTGTCCTCCTCCTAGCGTCTCTCGCGGAGGCTGCCGGCCCATACACCTTGAAACACGAAGCCGGCCGCTGCGCGATACGGGGCCATTGCGGGAAGCGCAACCTATTCAGTCCGGAGTTGCCCTGCCTCGACAACGGCCCTGCGGAGGACCCGGAGGATGCACTTCGCGAACAGCTCGTCGGCCTCTGCGGGCCGAAGTGGGAGTCCGGCCCCGTCTGCTGTAACGCCGACCAGGTAGGTTATCTATTCCGTCGACCCAGTTGCGCTCTGCTCCGTCCTCGTCGTGCCTCATCTGACAGGGCCCATGCGCGCGACAGGTGAAAGCGTTGAAGGACAACCTCGCGACGGCGAACCAGCTTATCTCCTCCTGTCCTGCCTGCAAGGACAACTTCTACAACCTCTTCTGCACGTTTACCTGCTCTCCCGACCAATCCTTGTTCGTCAACGTAACCGACACCATCGAGAAGGGCGACAAGACACTCGTCACCCAGCTCGACCAGCTGGTCTCCGACACCTATGGCGCCGGTTTCTATGACAGCTGCAAGGAGGTCAAGTTTGGACCCACAAACTCCAAGGCGATGGACCTCATAGGCGGAGGCGCCCGGAACTTCAGCCAGTTCCTCTCCTTCCTCGGGAAGCAAAGGCTCGGCGGCTCGCCCTTCCAGATGAACTTTCCGCGCCACTATCCGGACCCCAACATGGAGCCCCGAGAGATGGAGCCTAGGAAATGCGACGGCCAAGACCCGAATTTCCGCTGCGCTTGCACAGACTGCCCTGCTGTCTGCCCGCAGCTGCCCGTGGTCGAGCAGGCCGGATCGTGCAAGGTCGGCATGCTCCCGTGCCTGTCGTTCGCCTCGATCGTCGCCTACGGCGTCGTCTTGCTCACCTCACTGGGCTGGCTTTTGTGGAAGCGACGCCAGAGCTTTTCCGGTCAGGCCCCTCTGCTGCAGGGGGCGCACGCGCGTGACGAGGACGAGGACGACGACGCCCCGCTCCTGCAGCTTGGTGCGCCGCTCGACCGGAGGGAGCCGGTGTACCGGCTGAACGATTGGTGCAACACCGCTTTCCGGAAACTCGGCCATTGGGCGGCTAGGTTCCCCGCCATCAGCATCTCCTCCTGCGTGCTCGTCTCCTTTGTGCTGAGCATGGGTTTGACGCGGTTCCAGATCGAAAAGGACCCGGCTCGGTTGTGGGTGAGCCCGACGTCCGAGGCGGCGCGGGAGAAGGAGTTCTTCGACACCAACTTCGGTCCGTTCTACCGCGCCGAGAAGGTGTTCCTCGTCAACGACACCCTCTCGACGGGGCCCGGACCCGTCCTGAGCTACGACACGCTCGTGTGGTGGATGGGCGTGGAGAAGAGCGTTGCTCGGCTCAAGGGCCCCATCCACGGTCTCTCTCTAGACGATGTCTGCTTCAAGCCGACCGGCTCCGCTTGTGTTGTCCAGTCCGTTGCGGCCTACTTTGGAAACGAGCCAGCGCTCGTCGACGAGCGCGACTGGAAGGATACTCTGACCGCCTGCGCAAAGACACCCGTCGAATGCCGGCCGGACTACGGGCAGCCGCTCGATCCGGAGTCGATCCTCGGTGGCTACAGCAACATCGACGACGTGGCCGAGGCCCCGGCCATCACGGTTACCTGGGTGGTCAACAACTTCCCCCAGGACAGCAGCGAGGCCGCCCGGGCCATGGACTGGGAGACAGCGCTGAAGAACCGCCTGTTAGGAGCCCAGGAAGAAGCGGCGTCGCGCGGCCTCCGCCTGTCCTTCTCTACTGAGATCAGCTTAGAGGAGGAGCTCAACAAGAACACCAACACGGACGCCAACATCATCGTGATCAGCTATCTGGTCATGTTCTTCTACGCATCCGTCGCCCTCGGCGCCACCACACTCTCCGTCCGGGACTTGTGGGATCATTTCGGCGTCTCCATCGTCCAGTCCAAGTTCGGGCTGGGCTTCGTCGGTGTGCTTATCGTCATCATGTCCATCACCTCGTCCATCGGCTTCTTCTCCTGGGTGGGCTTGAAGGCGACGCTGATCATTGTCGACGTCATCCCCTTCATCGTGCTGGCTGTCGGTGTCGACAACATCTTCTTGATAGTCCACGAGTTCGAGCGGATCAACCTCAGCCATCAGGACGAGCAGGTCGAGCAGAGGGTCGCTCGCGCGCTGGGCCGCATGGGTCCCTCCATCCTCTTTTCAGCCATCACCGAGACGGTGTCCTTTGCCCTCGGCGCCTTTGTGGGGATGCCTGCCGTGAGGAACTTTGCCATCTACGCGGCTGGTGCTGTTTTCATCAACGCTATCCTGCAAGTGACGGGCTTCGTCTCCGTGCTAGCCCTGAACCAGTTCCGCGTTGACGATCACCGCGCCGACTGTTTCCCCTTCATCCACGTTAAGTCCGCTCGGGTGCAGCTCAATGGGAACGGAGCAGCGGCACAGGGTTTGAATGGGGGCTTCCAAGATCCCGCACGCGAGAGCAGTCTCCAGCGGTTCATCCGGCAGACGTACGCACCAGCGCTGCTCAAGAAGAAGGTGAAGGCGGTCGTCTTCGTCGTCTTCGGCGCGTTTTTCGCCGCCGGCCTCGCGCTCATGCCGTACGTCCGCCTCGGCCTCGACCAGCGGGTAGCCATTCCCGACGACTCGTATCTGATCCCGTATTTCAACGATCTCTACGACTACTTCGACTCGGGCCCTCCCGTCTACTTCGTCACGAAGGGGATGAACGCCACGGAGCGTAGCCTCCAGCAGGAGATCTGCTCACGGTTCCCTACCTGCGACCTGACGTCCCTCACCGGCATTCTAGAGCAGGAGCGGAAGCGGACAGACGTCTCGTACATCTCGTCGCCCACGGCGAGCTGGATCGACGATTTCTTCCTCTGGCTCAACCCGGATTTCGAGAGCTGCTGCGTCGAGCACGGCAAGCCCTGCTTCGCTGGTCGCAACCCTCCCTGGAACGCGACGTTGTACGGCATGCCGGAAGGTGACGAGTTCGTCCATTATCTGGACATGTTCGTGCACTCGCCGACGACGGAGGACTGTCCGCTCGGCGGCCAGGCCTCCTACGGCCAGGCCGTCGTGATCGACGCCGACCGCGACACCATCCCGGCGAGTCACTTCCGCACCATGCACTCTCCGCTCCGGAGCCAGGAAGACTTCATCGACGCCTACGCCTCGGCCCGGCGCATCGCCTCCGACATCACGCAGAGCACCGGCGTCGAGGTCTTCCCGTACAGCGTGTTCTACATCTTCTTCGACCAGTACGCTTCCATCGTCTCCCTAACGGCCGCGCTGCTCGCTTCGGCGATGGGCATCATCTTCGTTGTCTCCTGGATCCTGCTGGGCTCGCTTGTCACCGCGGCCGTCGTCGCCGCCACCGTCGCCATGACTATCTGCGACATCATCGGAGCCATGGCGGTCATGGGGGTCACGCTGAATGCTGTCTCCCTCGTCAACCTGATCATCTGCGTGGGCATCTCGGTCGAATTCTGCGCCCACATCGCCCGGGCGTTCACATTCCCCCACCAGCTGCTCGGCCTCGGCGCCACGTCGCGGTTCCCCGACGCGCGGGACCGGCGCGCGTGGACTGCGCTCGTCAACGTCGGCGGGTCGGTCTTCTCGGGTATCACCCTTACGAAGCTCCTCGGGGTGTTTGTGTTAGCCTTTACCCGCAGCAAGATCTTTGAGATCTACTACTTCCGTATCTGGGTAGCGCTCGTCGCCTTTGCCGCGACGCACGCGCTCATCTTCCTCCCCGTCGCCCTCAGCGTTCTGGGAGGGAAGGCCTATTTCGACCCCGAGAGCGATGGTGGCGTGCAGGAGGACTTGGCCCAGCGGCTTCGGGACCCGACAGATATCTCCGACGACGAGGACTAGCGGAACATTCAGCGGCTTGGAGGCTTGAGGTCGACCCACGTGCCAGAGAACCCATAGGGGGAGGGCCCCTCTAGTAGCCGAGATCTCGTGGCAGCATCATCCTTAGATACTGGAGGAGAAGAAATCCGTGTTCCGGAGAACCCGGAAAGGATGGGTTCCTCAAGTAACCGAGGTCCTGCTGCTGCAACGGCAGCAGCTATATCGGATACCGGAAGAAATGATAAGGGGAAAGGAAAGGCAATGGCAACCCCCGAAGCGGGGGAGGGAGGGTCTTCACCCATACCTATAATATCTCGCTCCCGTAAATCCTTTGACGGCGAAGAGAACGAACGGGAAGCGATTGTTATCGGATCGCCATCGCAGGGCGACTTTCTGTCGAGGAGTCAGGATACATCAAACAACCAGGGATTTCTGAGCGAGCCGGGCGAATCGGGCGCGTCAGACGAAAGGTACCGGCCCCGACCGCAAAGGCGGAGTTTACACAGCGACCGCGCTTCGCATTCGACACACGAAGGGGCTCCAATCAACTCGGGAAGGAGGACGTCGCTATCGACAATCGCAGAGCAAAGCCCGCCGTGGGAAGGTTCGCATGGTGAAGGCCCGTAAGACAACGAACGCCTCAGCAAACATCACACCAACCATGCCGGGTGGCTCGGTGTCGCTTTCCTTCTAGGTAGCGAGTCCGACGGCCTTGCTTGGGCGAAGCAATCGGACTGACAGCGGGAACAGAAGCGGGTGTCTATGGTAGTACTGTCGGATCGTCGGATTTTTTGACTTTTTCTTTTGTCTGTTTTTTCCCCCTTACGTGTATCAACAGTCACTTCTAAGCTCGGGTTGTGCCATCAGTGGAATTTGGAATCTCCGGCCAAGCGATATGGGCAGGCCAGGGCACTGGGGGATGTACTCAGTAAGCTAATAATTCAGGGGGGGGGGACTGGGCCCTCCGTCCCAGTCTCGCCAAGTTGAGCGCGTGTGGAGCAAATTTTTGTATTACCGGGTGGTTGGAACACGGCATGGCGGTTTTCATATTTGTATTGACAGCCCCAATACCGAAGCGTGGTCAGAGATACGTGTAGTGACTAAAAGTATTTCACAGGGGCGTCTCCCAGGCCTCGTGACTTTGATACCGCCAGTAGGGACTATGGGGTACGTAGCCGTGGTAGCATCCGCGCCAGCGATGGTTTGACTGTTTGACTAACAGTCTCCAGCTTCACGGGGAGAAGATATCTCCGCGACGGCGACCACGGGGGGGGGAGGCCGTTCCAGCCCAGCCGCAGAAACGCGCGGCTTGGCCGGCTTCCACGGTATGAGCACGTCACTTGCCCCTTACTTACTTGCTCGTCTTGTCCAGATTGTACTCCGTAGTCCTCCCGCAGGGTCAAATGTGAAGCCGGCCCGCCGCCGCCCAGTCGTTGTTGTTCCTCCGCGGGCGGTCTCGACGATCCACGGGATCCATGGACGGCCTGTGATAAGATGACTCCAGCGGGATTGGAGAAGGGGCCCGCCCGCCGGTCCTCGAGGCGTTTCGGGGTGGGTGATCGGTGGGCACCCGTGGGCACCCGTGGGCACCCGTGGGGGGGATGTCAGCCCCGTCCGCCCGTCGTGTTGAGACCGCCGCGATGGGCAAGGAGTCTGTCTGGTCAGACCCAGGCTGGAAAAAACAAGATCACCTAATCCCGACGGGTTCGCTGGCTGGCCAGAGTAATTGCCGAGCCCGCGGACGGCCAGGACTTTCCAATCCAGCACCCACCCCGGACAGCCTGGATCCAGAACTGGGAGTGGGAAACTCCACGGCAGTCCAGTCTGTCACCGGGGGGAGTTGGCCCTTGACGATTGCAGTGGGCAGATAGAGAGGCGACTCCGCTCTGGGATATTCTCCTGTTCTGCTGCTCCAGGCATCACCCAGCTGCCGTACGCTGTTTGTTCTAGCTGTCCGCTGCGGTACGGCGACGTGACCTCGGCATATGAAGGAGTCCGTTCCCATGGGCGTACGGAACAAACCTGGGCACTTGCCTACCAAGGCAGGTAGGTACAGGCGGATAGGTACAGGCAGGTAGATACAGGCTGGTAGTTACAGGCAGGTAGTTACAGGCAGGTAGTTACAGGCAGATAGATACAGGCTGCTAGTTACAGGCAGGTAGATACGGGCAGGTGCTGAGTACTGTGCTGGAAGGAGAGGGCGGTGGAAATAGTAAGAGGAAGCGCCAAAGGTCCCCCGTCTCTTCGATCGTAGCAGAGGTCGCATCACCTCGTCGCTACCTCTAGTCAGCGACCTCAACTCCTAGGCCGTCCTCCAGGCTGTCCTGGCGATGAAAGGCGGACGACGTAGGCATGCCGAGGCCCCCCAAGGTAAGCGCTGGGCCGGGCCCGTTACAGCGAAATCCGCTGTAATCCGCACCTACCTGCTCGACCAGCCGCTGCCGCGGGAGAACATTGGTCCCAGCTGCGCGGGCGGCTGGGCCAATTCGGTCTGGTGCTTTCGGCGGATGCGGGCAGCCCCGCATGCGCCTGGCCGACGCCACTCCCCTGTAGCGCCAGTCAACGGCAGCGGCGGGCGCCACATTTCCGCTTCGCAACAGTTCCGCCTGCGAGACCTGCCTGCCTCTCTCCACGTGGAGAGGACCAAAACGGCGTCTGCTTCGTTGCTGCTAGGCAGGGCCGCAGATCCCGCCGTGGGAGAGAGCGCTACGAGAACGACGGGCGACATGGGACGAAGCGAGCCGCGATGCGGCCATGCGGTGTGGCTGGTGCAGCTTCGAGGGTTTTTGTCTGGTCTTTTTTCTGCCCACTAACCTACCTACCCGCTTCACGCCGTCCACCTCCGTCCGTCGCGGCTCCCGAACCAGCCCTGGCATCTGGCCGAGGTAGCAGTGCCGCGATGCTTCACACTCGATGCTTGCCCGCAGTACCCGGGTGCTTCGGTACCTCGCCACTGCTCGCCCGGCCAGCGGCGGCGGGTCGATCAGTGAGGGCGCGCGGGTAGCACAGCTGGAGAGTTATATGCCGGAGACGGCCTTTTGAAGAGCTTCCCTTCCCGTCCCGGGGCAGGTAGGTGCCTGAGGTAGCACGACTTCAGGTACCTACGGCGTGGGATTGTCGAATGGCAGCGCGCGGAATATAGGATCGTAAGGTACGGGGAAATCGTGCTCAGTGGGAGGAAGCGAGCGAAGGGAACACGCCGTCGCTCACGGGACCGCAGAGCTCGCGGGGAGCTCACGGGACCTCCAGGATCGATTGGGCGTCGCATCTGCCGAGGACTGGGAGGGACTTGGCCACATCCCCGAACAGGCCTGGAGCCCACACCTGCCCCCTTCCCCTCACCACCCACCCTCCATCAGGAGCCCACCGGACCAGCCAGACAACCCGGCCACCCAGACCTGCCAGGACCGCCGCCTGTCCGCCCAGTGGCCCAATGGCCTAATGGGGCCCGCTCGCCGCGGGCGAACCACCGCAGACGACTTACCGAGAACCTGGGGGGTCCTCGTCGGATGATGGAACGGGGGCCATGACGGCGTGGGGAACGCAGGCAGAGCAGCAAAGCGAGCAAGGCAGTGCGGTGCTGGCCGGGACGGCGGGATCTGACCGTCTCTGGCCCGACTGACGGCTCACTGCTTGCTGCGTGCGGCCTGGCTTTTTTTTCTTTTCTTTTTGCCTCTGTTTTTCCCGTCTGTTTCCCCTGCCTTCTGCACCGCGGCAGGTAATGATGGTCTGTCGCCGTGCATGCACCTCCCCGGTGTCCCCATCTCCGGCCCGCACGCTTCCAACACATTCCTGCTCCCCACGCATCTCCTATCTGCTGGCCTCCTTCCCTACACCTACCGCGAAGTACAGATACGCCTGCGGAGGACTCGATCACCCCCGTACCTGTGCTCGGTACGAATACTCAGTACGGAGGACGCGACGAACCCCAGTCGGCCCCCTTGTCCCCCGGTCTCCTCGCCCCCCTGGTCCCCTCGCCCCCCCCTCCTCTAGCCGTTAGCCCTTGGCTCGCCTCGCGGCAGACCCCCTCCCGCCGGAGCCTCGCCCATAAGTCGCGAGCTGGATGGGGCAATTTCACTTGCCGAACTGTGCTCGACCTGGCCTGCTCACCAGGGCTCCATCAGAGATCGTATCTGGCGCCACCACCTCCCGCCAATCGCTCCCAGGGCCAGCGCCGAAGATCCGCAGCCGGTGGTGCTGGCCGGTGGTGCTGGGGAGAAAGTTCCTTCGCTCCGCCTGCTCATCGCAGCCAGCCCACGGACGCTCTGGCCCTGGTCGCGACCGTCTGCTGTGCGAACCCCGGTTCCCCTTTTCGTCGTCCCCTCCCTCTCCCTTCTCCTTCCCCGAGCCCCCTGCAAACGCCCCTCCCCGCCTTCTCCCCCGAGCAGAAGCAGACTAGAGGTCGCGGGCGGCGCGCCCGATGCGATGCGCGACGCATCGCCTTCCCGTCTCGTCTCCAAGCCGGGAAACGCTAGCCCGCCGGCAAGTAGCCACGCACAGCTCGGATCAGTCCCTTCTAGGGGGGGGGATGGTGGGTGGTGTTGATGCTCTGCCCAGCAGAGCCCAGCATCCCGGAGGCGGCCCTAGGATGTTACGTACCGACCTTTATATTAAGTCCTCGAGGGGCGCGCTGCCGTGGCTTGGCTGCTGCCGGATGCTCGCTCGCCTGGTTGTCGAGGTCGAAGAAGGTACACAACCGCACACACACGTTCTCCTTCCGTTGCTCTGTGCCTGCCTGTCCTCCTCTTTCTCATCCTCTCGGTCTTATACCCCCCCCCCCCTTCTCCCCCCCCCTCCCCTGCCTCTCCCATCCGACTTTGAGATGATGCCATCCTAATATCGCTACCCGCCCCCCCACCTTTCATACTTCGCATCCTTGTTTAGGCCTACGTGCCTATTACATACATATATACGTACATATATATACCTAGATAAGGTATATATATACATATACCTACCTGCCCAGCACCCACCACTGCCTGCCCTACCTCCGTGGGAGGTTCTTCCTGGCCGTCGGGGATTCTTTGCGAAGCACGCTTTCTCGTACAGGAGTATACAGGAGGGGATCTCTCGGGGCGACCAGCATCCATCTCGCCCAGCGAGAGAGTGAGCGAGTGGCGAGCGAGCCTGCGTGCGTGCCTGCGTGCGTTGGCCGTGAGGGATCGGATTCAACATCCCGAGGCATAGAGAGCCGTTTCGGCCCCTCCCGGTTCACCGACCTCTCCCCACTCCGAAGCTTCAACACGCGCTACGATGCACGGGATTACCGACCAGATCGTCCAGGTGCTGGCTGAGCACTGGCCCGCCATCTGCGCGGCCGTCCTGGTGGCGTACCTGGCGCGGAACTACTTCTACCACGGGCTCAACAAGTACCCGGGCCCGCTCCTGGGCGCCCTCTCCGACTGGTGGAGGTTCTACGACGTGTACAAGCGGCGGCCGGACATCACGCACCGGCGGCTGCACGAGAAGTACGGCGAGGTGGTCCGTCTAGGGCCGAACTACCTCTCCTTCTCCGACCCCAAGGCGCTGAAGAGCATCTACGGGCTGAACAAGGGCTTCGTCAAGGTGGGTTCCTACAGTCACCGTCCGTGGCCGACCTGCTGACTGACGCGTCCGTCCAGTCCGACTTCTACGTGGTGCAGCAGTCCGTGGTTAAGGGCCACAGCCTGGCCAGCCTGTTCAGCACGACGGACAATGACTTCCACGCGCAGTTCCGGCGCTGCGTCAACTCGGCCTTCGCCATGTCGGCCCTGGTGCAGTACGAGCCGTTCGTAGACAACACTACCAAGCTGTTTCTGCAGCAGACGGAGAAGCTATTCGCCAACAGCCCGGCGGGCTGCGACTTCACGCGCTGGCTGCAGTTCTACGCCTTCGACGTCATCGGCGAGATCACGTACTCCAAGCGCCACGGCTTCATCGAGAAGAACGAGGACATCGACGGCATCGTTGCCTACCTGTCTTGGCTGTTCCTCTACGTCGCGCCGGTACGTCTCCTCTCTTCTACGCTCTCCTCTCTCTCCTATCGTCTCCTCTCTTCCCATCCTCTCCTCTCTCTCCTCTACTAACAGGCGGCAGATCGGACAAATCCCCATCCTGGATCGGCTGTTCCTCAAGAACCCGATCTACCTGAAGCTGTCGCAGTACGGGCTGATCGACTCGACCTTCCCGGTGGCCAAGTTCGCGCGCGCGCGCATGGCGGAGCGGCTGCCGGACATCGCCGAGGGCAAGGGCCCGATCCTGCCAACCAAGGCGGAGAAGAAGCAGGCGCCGGACCTGCTGTCTAAGTTCCTGGCGGCTAAGGAGGCGAGGCCCGAGTTCATGAACGACACCTTGGTGCAGACGATGGCGGTGTCGATGGCCTTCGCCGGGTCCGAGACCACGGCCATCTCGCTGTCGGCCGTGTTCTACTTCCTGCTGCGCAACCCGCAGGCGCTGCGCCGGCTGCAGGCGGAGATCGACGAGGCCGGCCGCACCGGGCTTTTCAGCGACAACGAGACGGGCCTGGTGACGTGGCACGAGAGCCAGAAGCTGGCCTACCTGGACGCCTGCGTCAAGGAGGCCTTCCGCATGCACCCGGCCCCCGGCCTGCCCATGGAGCGCATCGTGCCGCCCGGCGGCGCCGAGATCGCCGGCCGCTTCGTCAAGGGCGGCACCATCGTCGGCGTGTCCGCCTGGGTCGTGCACCACAACAAGGACATCTTCGGCGAGGACACGGACACGTACCGGCCTGAGCGCTGGCTGGTCGACGAGGCCAAGGCCGCCGCCTCTCCGCAGGCCCGCGAGCGCGAGGAGCAGCGTGTCAAGGAGATGACCGGTATGATGCTGCAGTTCGGCATGGGCTCGCGCACCTGCATCGGCAAGAACATCAGCCTGCTCGAGATCTACAAGGTCGTGCCCAGCCTGCTGCGCCGCTTCGAGGTACGTCTCTCTCTCCTCCTTCCTTTCCTCCTCCCATTCTTTCAAGTCTAACCCGCCGCAGATCGACTTCGTCGACCCTTCGCGCGAGTGGGAGGTCGTCAACGCCTGGTTCGTCAAGCAGAAGAACTTCTGGACCACCTTCAAGGTCCGCCCGCTCGTCCAGCCCGGCAACGCCGACAAGCCGGCGGCGACCGTCACCGAGAAGAAGAAGCGGAGGGCGTGATTGGGAGGATATTTCGACGGCACGACGGCGTGGCAGAGTGGGAAGAGACAAGATGGAAAACGAAATAAGGACGAAAAAAATTATAAATTCTACTCTTACCTACCTTTTTTTTTTCACTGGGGACAAGATAAAATTGCATTTCCATACGAGTACGGTACCTCTTACAGACGGGATGAGGTCAAGGGAGAGAGAGATAGGATGAATCGAAATGGAATGGGACGGGATGGATGGGAATATGGATAGGTGGGGAATGGGATGGATGGGACGAGAGGACATGTCCATTCTACTGATACCATGAGATATGACGAACAGTCTGTCTACCTGCTGACCATTAGGTGCCTGGGTAGTCTACTCGAATAGTGTCTTTACATGAAGAATCATAATGTACATAAGAGATAGTAACATCTATTCCGTTTTACTGTTTCTTCCTATTTTCTGTAATGTAAAACAAAAGCGCCCTAAACTACCAACTACCAGGAGTCAGATGAACAACCCCCGCCTAACAGCCAAAGCAGGCCCGGTCGTACAGCCGCATCGCGCTCCCGGGCGCGTAGGTCATGCCTAGATCGACGGTGCCGACGCTGTAGGCGTAGCAGGCCGTGGTGGACGCTACGTACGCGAAGGCGAGGCAGTCGGGCCGCTGCAGGCAGACGACGGCGCAGGCGTCGAGGCTGCCGACGGCACGGATCACGTAGTTTTGCAGCGCGAAGGTCTGGCCCTGCTGGCCCGCGGAGCCGGGGAAGCCGCACACGTCCTGGCTGTCCAGGTGGGCGGTGGGCGCGGCGCAGGAGGCCGAGGAGGCCGGCGTCGACGACGGGGTCGACGACGGAGTCGACGACGGCGGGCGCGTGAAGGGGGTGCTCGTCGTTGAGCTGGGCGCGACGGAGGGGGTGGAGGAGGCGGTGGTAGTGGACGACGGCTGCGCGGTCTCGAGGCAGACGTACTCGCCGGGCACCAAGGGGAGGGAGCAGTTGGTCCAGGGGTTCATGACGGTGAACTTGGTGTCGCTGATGTCCCAGATCTGCTCGATGGCCTGGCAGTCCTGGCTCGGCTGGACGGCGTACGACATGGTGCAGGAGGCCACGAAGGGCGGCTGGCCGGTGGGGTTGGCCCGCGCCACGCACAGGGTCTGGCCGGCGAAAAGCCCGCCGCAGCCGGCGTCGAGGCTACCCGGGTTGATGGCGGCGAGCTGCGTGGCGGTCAGGCCGTAGCGCTGGGCCATGGAGTAGCAGGTATCGCCGGGCCCCACGACGGCCGTCTCGAGACAAGCGGGCGTCTGGGCCGACCCCGAGGCCGAGGCCGTGCTGGAGGGGTACGTGGGCAGGGTGATCGACGGGGACGGCGTCGGCGTCGGCGTGGAGGAGGAGAGCCCGCCGCTGGGGCAGGCGCGGCAGTCCCAGCAGGCCTGTTCGTACCAGAACTGGTTGGACGAGCTCAGGGGGGTGAAGCCGGCGGCTGCCAGGCTCATCCAGGCGTAGAGACAGCCGCCGTTGCCCTCGTAGGTGGTCGCGTAGCAGTCCGCCATCTGGGCGCAGGCGGCGGCGCACTCGGCCTCGCTGTTCTGGTTGGGGAACTGCGTCGGGTCGATGGGGAACATCCAGTTGATGGACACCTCGCCGGGCACGCCGCAGGTGGCGTTGGACGGCGGGGAAGCCTGGGGGGTGCAGGCCCCGCCGATCAGGCCGCAGCCGCTGCTCGGGGCGGCGGAGGAGGACGGGGCGGGGACGGAGGACTCGCCAGCGGCAGGGAACGAAGTCGTCCGCACGGCGCTGCTACTGCGCGTGGGCGAGCTCGCGGCCGTCGTGCTCGAAGCGCCGCAGAGGTAGGGCCCGAACGTGTTGACAGCCGGGTCGGGCACGGGCTGCAGGAAGCTGAAGGCGAAGGTGTCGTCGCCGCACTCGTAGCAGTCGACGTCCTCGAAGAGGGTCTCCGTCCGCGTGCCGCTAGGGTCGGTCTCGTCGGCGACCTCGGAGGCGTAGTGGGCGAACAGGAGGCAGCTGGCGGGATAAGTGAAGTCGAGAGAGAAGGAGCGGCAGGAGGGGTAGCGGGCGCAGGCGTCGCGGCAGGTGCCGATGGCGCACGAGTTGCTGATGCCGCTGATCTGGGCCATGGGCGCGGCGCAGCTGCGGAGGTAGCCGGAGAACATGGAGCAGTTGGCCGCGCGCGAGTAGCTCGCGCGGTCGACGCAGACGGTGCCCGCCGGCTGGGCGGGGCAGGGCACCGGCGCGAAGCAGGCCTTGTCGTACAGGTCGGCCTGGCTGTTCGGGTCCGACGGCGGCGCCGGGGGGTTCTGGCCGGGCCCGCTGGACAGGAGGGAGCACTGGTTCCCGCACGTGCCGGAGGAGAACCAGGCGATGCCGTCGCAGGGCGGGTTGAGGAAGCAGGCCGCCCCGCACTGCTCCACGGTGATGTCGTTGTCGGGGAGGATGCGCACCACGTCCGCGACGGCACCCGAGTCGGCGGGGACGTTGCACGCCGCGCCCGACGAGGGCAGCGAAGACGGCAGGGCCGTGACGCACATCGGGGGGGTGTACCCCGGGCCGGGGGCCGAGCTGCTGCTGCTCGGGGGGGGTACCGGAGAGGAAGTGGCAGAGGAGGGGGAGGCGGTAGGCGGAGTGCTCGTGAAGGTGGTGGTCTGCGAGCCCGAGGCGGTGGCGGTGTAGACGAGGGAGACGAAGTCCGGGTTCGCGAGCGTGGGGTCGGTGGAGACGAAGACCTGGTCGATGAGCAGGTCGGCCACGGCGCCGTTGTAGCAGTGCAGGGCCAGGCTGAGATAGCCGCTCGCCGCGTGGACGTCCAGCGCGGCGACGAACCGGGTCCAGGCGTCGCTGCTGGTGCTGGCCGCCCTCCGCGGCACGGCGGGAAACCAGGGAGTCGAGCTGACGAGGGCGGCGGCGCCGCGGAAGGGCCCGTAGGAGGCGTCGATGCGGCAGCGGCCGGGGGCGGAGGTGTAGAGGATCTGGTAGTAGAGGCGCACGGTGTAGCCGGTCTGCACCTTCAGGGCGATCAGGGCCTGCTCGATGGCCACCGTCGTGTCCGTGAGCTGCCGCTTGGCCCGGCGCGCGCCGGCGTCGGCGGGAGCGGACGAGATCTTGACGCAGCCCGTGTCCTCGCTGCCGTCCCCCTGGTAGCAGGCCCCCCGGACGTGCCGGACCGTGCCGCTGCCGGTCACGTTGAAGCCGTAGACGCCGCCCTCCCAGTCGGGGTCGTGGGCGGCGAAGTTGCCGTTGGTGAGCGCGTTGACCGTGCCGGCGTCGGCGGCGCGGCGCGGCCCACCGGCAGCAGCAGCGAACGACGACGACAGGCCCAGCAGGGCGGCCGCGGTGGGAGAGAGCAACCGCATGGCGAGAAAGGACCGTCTCGGCGGGCAGAATCGCACGCGTCTTCGGGGAGGCCGGAAACGAGACGAAGACGGTCGACGCCATCGCCGGCCGACGGGGCAGCGACGCCCACCATATTATAGAGACACCAGACAGACCCAGTATAGAGACACCAGACAGAGACCCAGAATAGAGACACGGAACAGAGACCCAGAACAGAGACCCAGAACAGAGACCCAGAACAGAGACCCGGAACAGAGACCCAGAACAGAGACCCAGAACAGAGACCCAGAGCAGAGGCAGGGAGGTGGCAACGGTCGCCGCCTTCGCGTCGTCCTCTCCGCCCGCTATACGGAGAACGGAGTAGGTAGCGGGAGCTGGAGCGAGCTATCGATTCGGATACCCCAAAACAGCAAAAGCCAATGTCCCAACCCGCGGCTCAGCTGCGATCTCGACGAGCGCAGACTGCTGCTTTCGGCCGGGCACGGGCCGCAACGGGCCTGGAACCAGGGCGGCGAGGCCCATAGTCTGGGCCATGGCTCGATTCGCCCTTTTTGGGGCGACCCATCCCCATCGCCAAGGTCGCCGTCGAGGTGTCGGGGGGGAGAAGTCGACGAGCAAGGAGAAGCAATCGTCGACGAGCAAGGAGAAGCAATCGCCGACGAGCAAAGAAGCCGGGCACGACACGGACACCCGACTGGATTCTCCCACAGGGAGAGGCAGTAATAAGAAGACACTCACTGGCGAGCATCCCAGACGCGGTGCAGGAAAGGCGGCGGTGCAGAGAAGGCGAAACCTCTTTTCTCGAGGTTCCAGTCCGCACCAGACTCTGCTAAAAACTCATCGTCAATAGGGACTGCACTATAAAGGGAATCGATAGCGCGCTGCAGGCTCTCAGCTGGCGGGTCTCTCGCTAAAACGGGCGACGAGACAGGCCAAGCCCCGCTGTTAGTGGTGCTGTAGGCTGTTAGTGGTGCTGTTAGCGGCAGCGGCTGCCCCCCCCCCCCATCGAGCTGTCGTTTTAGGGCCCTTCCTTTTTTAGGGTCCTCATTTCTTCGTCCACCTGGGAGGAAAAGCTGCTGCGTGAAAGCTATGCGTAAAGCTACCAATCACGACTATGGAGGGCTTCTTCACTATCTACGATCCTCTATCCGTGCGATGTTCTCTATTTGGTGCGATGTTCCATCGGGTATGGCCACGCGCCGTATGGCCACGCGCCGTACGGCCACGCGCCGGAGCGCTCTCTCCACGACGGTCCAGACTTCTCTGACGGTCCAGACTTCTCTACGACGTTCTCTTCGCGACGGCTGGCTACCTCCAGACCTCTCCAGTGACGTCCTCCGGCCTCCCCCCCTCTCCCCCCCTACAGGTACGTAACCTGGATATCGTGGTCGCCGCCCTGGACGTCCACGGCCACGGTGCTCGTGACGCCCGGCGCGACGCTCTTGAGCTGCCACCGCGGACACACCTGCTTCCCGTCGACGAAGACCACCGGCTTGGCCCCCGGACGCACCACCGGCAGCACCAGCGTGCCCGCCGTGCCGGCCGGCGTGCTGACGCTGGCGCTGTAGCTGCCGTCGCGGCTGCCGCCGGTCCGGTCCAGCGTCCAGGAGGCCCGGAAGCGGCCCAGGGAGGTGACGAAGCCGCCCTCGGCCGCGCCGAGGTCGCCGAACTGGGGCGCGAACCGCCAGGCCGACCCCAGCGGCGCGGTGACGGCCAGCCCCAGCACGTACTCGGTCAGGGCGCTAGTGGGCCCGCTGGACCAGCCGTGCGAGTGCGACACGTAGCTAAAGTCGTTGCCGTAGCCGCGGTCCCAGCGGTAGCCGAAGGTGCCGTTGGTCAGGTAGCCCTCCACCACCGTGCTCTGGGTGCCGTTGGCGTTGCCCAGGTACCAGCCCCACGACCGGCGCACCAGGTCCAGCGCCCGCTGCGTCTGCCCCGCCACCAGGTGGCCCTGGATCTCGAACGAGGAGATGAAGGGCGAGATGTTGCCCGGCAGCTCCGGCGTCTCCGCCCCGATCGGCGTCCAGTTGTCCGTCAGCCGCGCCGAGATGCTCTGCGCCGCCGCCGAGTCCGCCCCCACGACCCCGAACAGCAGCGCCATCGCGTTGGCGTCCTGCGGGTGCAGCGCCGTCGCCGTCGCGTTGTCGCGGAACGCCCCGTACGCCGCGTCGAAGCAGTGCGCCACCGTCGCGTCCCGCAGCGCCGCCGCCGCCGCCGTCCACGTCCCCGCCAGGCCCGTGCTGTCGCCCATCCACGCGGCCAGCGAGGCCCCCGTGTCCAGCGTCCGGTACAGGATCATCTGCGCCTCCGACATGTTGGCCCCCACCTGCCAGCGCGCCCAGTCGCGCAGCCCCGTGACGTCGAGCAGCCCCGACGCGTACGTCTGCTTGTTGCGGATGAAGGTCATCGCCTTGAGGTACTTGGCCCAGTTCTGCGCCAGGAACGCCGTGTCGTTGGTGTACAGCACGTAGTTGTACGTCCCGATCATCGACCACCTGCGAGGCAACTTTAGGAAAGGCACGAAGGGAGGGAGGGGAGGGGACGCCACCTTACATGTGGTAGGTATCGCTGCCCTGCTGGAGCAGGGGGGGGCCGGCCTCGGGGAAGGACCCATCCGCGTTCTGGACGCCGTTGTCAGCGAGCTGACCAGTTGTACCTGTGCGGGTAGTCGGCCTCGCGAAGGCCCCAGCTGACGTACCTGATGGTCGTACATCGTCTGCAGGGCATTCTTGACCGAGCTGCGAGGAGCATCGACACTCAGTTCAGCATCCAGCGCGGGTATGTGCGAAGGGGGACCTACTCGAGATCGCCGACGCTGACGAACGTCGAGGGCACGGCCACGCCCATGTCGCCCGGCCACACCGCGCGGTCGCGCTTGGCGCCGTCGACGATGATGGTGTCGCCCGGCCCCAGCAGGCCGTCGTTGGCCCAGCCGGTCGTCAGGAAGGGCACGCGGCGGCCGTAGTCGACCGGCACGGCGTTGGTCTGCAGCGTGTACGCGCCCGAGTACCAGATCTTGTTGAGCATCTCGTCGTCGCAGTGGAAGTAGCCCTGGTACGCGCGCAGGTTGGCCCACGTCGGCTGGAAGCCGATCTCCAGCGACACGTCCTCGATCGCGACGGAGGCCGCCGCCGACACCAGAAAGGCCGTCATGTACCGGAACCCGCCGCGCAGCTTCGCGTCCGGCATCACGTACGTCACCTCCCCCGGCCCCGTGAAGTTGGAGTACAGCGCCCCGTCCGGGCCCTTGAACAGCCCGTTGGACGCGTCCGACCACTCGCCGATCCAGTTCTTGGCCTCCGTGAAGGCCAGCCCGACCGCCCCGCCCCCCGCCCCGCCGGCCGTGTACTTGATCGTCACCAGCCCGCCCACCTCGATGCCGAAGTCGAAGACGACCTGCGACCCGTTGGCCCGCAGCCCCACCGCGCCGCCGCTCCCGGCCGGCGGGTACGCCGAGAGCACCTCGCCGTTCTCGGCCGACAGCACCGACTTGGGGGCCACCGTCCGCGACGCAGGCGCGTAGATGTTGGCCTCCCACTCGCCCGGGAACGCCGCCTCCGTGATGCTGCTGCACGTCGTGTTCTTCCAGCATCTCAGCTGCTGGCCCACCGCCGCCTGCGTCCCCGCCAGCAGCAGCCAGAGGAACAGGCCCGGCCCCGTGCCCGTGCGGAGAAGAGCCATCGATGCGATACGCCGGCTGGCTGAGTGAGGTAGGGCCGCTCACGACCTGTAGGGATGTGCTGAAAGCGCCGCTCTCTCTCGGACCCCTCCCCTCGGCAGCGCACACATCGTAGTCTTATATGCCGTGAGAAACCGCACGTCGGTCGGCGGCATTGACGTGTCGCCTGTGTTGCCACCTTCCGGGACAGCAGAGTGTAAACAGACAGCGAGAAGGGGGATCGTCGGCTCCGCCAGCCAGGCACGATGCTACCGTGGCCCCCTGCTATCATGTGCGTATGCTACCCATCTCGGTCGATTCCTATTCCCGAGCTCCCAAAATTATCCGGAGCTCGCTTGCGGGCCGCGGACGGGTCGGCCAGCCGCGACGTTGGGTGTCGGCGTTGTCCATCCAGCCTGGACTGGAGGGAGGTCTGTCTGTGCCTTGCAGATCCGCCGTGCGGGGAAGCCATCGCTGGGAGGAGGGAGGCTTAGAGGGGAAAGGTCTCTCTACCCCGAACTGGAGCGGGCGAGTCAGAGCTCGGAGAGGGGAAGAGCCTCTCTCTTCTTCGTCTCTCGAAAGGCCGAGATGACGAGACGGCCTGCAGGGCGGCGCTTAGAAAGAGTCTTCTCTTCGGATACTCCCCGAAATTATCCACCGACGTGCTTACCAAGGTGAGGGGACAGAAACCTGACTGGCTTGTATGGCAGTTGCGCTCCCACGTTTCGTTGAGCAACGCTCCCATCCCCTGTCCCTGTGCCCCTGTTTCCCCGGATTGGACAGAACAGGTAGGAAAAGGCCTCCTCGCTCTATCCACGACGGATTTCGATCGTCGAGACCACGCAGCGGGGCTCGGGGCGATCTGCCGCAGCGCTGCCTACCTACCTACTCATTCTCACCAATAGGTACGATAAGAGCTACCTGTAGCTAAAGGTACAGGTACTCAGGTACCTTAACCCGGACCGGGTTGCGGAATAGTCCACGAAGGCGCCAGGGTTACCTCGTTGATAGAGACGAGATGGAATCGGCCTTCACTCGGTCCGTGCAGGGCTCGGCTACCAACCGGGGAGTGGCCGAGAACGTACGTATCCAAAGACGCAACTACCCGCTCCGCAGTCTCATACACTTCCTTCCAGCAATTCGTGATCGCACGTCGTATCACCGACGATCCGGCCAGTACCATCCACGCGGGGAAACTCTTCCCTAGCGTACCGCGCTTCTACCTCTTCCTCTGACAGGTCTGCAAGCGGTCTGCAAGCGTGTCGGCCCCACGCCATGATCTCGCACATAGCTGATCTATAAGCAAAAGAGCTCTCTCTGGGCAACCGGCCGGCTGTCGAACCTCCGACCTCGACACGGCAGCCCGTAGCGCATTTCCTCGTAGACTGCCTGCTGCTGCTGCTGCTGCTGCTGCGTAGCGCGCAACTCGCGCCGCCCTTCTACTTCTAGGACGGACGTGCCAAAATCGCCCATCTCGACGCGGAAGCCAGCGAAGAGGAAGAGATTCCGGCAGCTCGGGTCGGCGTGCTGCACCTGGCGCGAGCGGACGTGGGCGAGCCCGACGGCAACGTCGAGGGCCATCTGGACCCGCGTGGGTTCGGGGAGAGGCGCGCCGCCCTCGATGTACTGCCGGACGTTGCCCGGGGGCGCTGGCTCGAGCCGCAGCGAATGCATCGCCGGGTGGGCGTGGACTCGGACGAGCCCGTAGCAGTGCAGGATCCGAGGGTGCATCCCCAGCTGTTTATAGACGCGCTCTTCCCGGCGGGACGCGTCCGAGGCGACGCTGGTCGCCTCTGGCGTCTTCGAATGCTTGCTTGATGGTCAATTCAGAGCAGAAGTAAAGCCATATGGACTTACCGGTACCTAACACGTGCAGGTATCCATATCAGATAGACATAGGTATGTATGTATGGGCCTGCCTCCAGAGGTAGGTAGCTGAGAACTGTACGGATCGATGAAAACGCGGGCAATCGAGGAATAGGTGTGGAATGACGGGAAAGTTGCAGCCTTGAGAGGCCCGGGTCTGAGAGAGGCAGCGACTGAGAGTGAGATCGCTCGGGGCGAGACTGTTTCTCCCCAGGTAGGTCCCGTCGGTCTCCCGCTTTGCACTACGGAATAGTAGGTGCATACTTACTTGCACGCCTTAGGATTGCTTCTTTTCTTTTCTTCTTTTCTTTTCTTTTCTTCTTCTCTTTTTTAGCTCCCCCACCCCAAGGCGGCCAGCACCGAAGCCGCACCTTTGTGAAGACTGTACGGCCTACAGTAACAGTGTATCACCACAGGTATGTAGGTACGTACATGCACCTACATCGAGATGTATGCGGATCGCCACCGACGATGAAAATTCTCATGTTGCCCCCCTCGCCTCCCCCCTCAAAAATTAGGTCACGCGAACGCGCCTTGCAGCAGACTATTTCAGATAACTAGCTCAGTTAGCGAACTGGCGCGACCAACCAGGCGCACACAAGTAAGCCGTGCCCAGCTAGTCCTTCCTCTTTTCGTCCCCTTAGGTACTAGTACTCACGGCGTAGGCTCTTTTACTATCCATAGATGGGCTCTTTCTGTCCGTTCTCTCACCCTGCTATTACCTACTGAGAGTAGCGTCGGCTCTGATTGTATAGTTGCCCCCACTCCACTCCCCTCGATCTAATGTACATACAGAAGTAGGTACTGAACCTAGCCTGCGTCGCCGTTCCCGCACCTGACTGGACCAGAAAGTCCTGTCTTGGCAGCACGGGAGGGAGGCGAGAATGGGAAAGAAGAGAGTAAGAAATACGGGTTACTTTTTCTTTTTTACGCTCGGCAGCAAATCACTTCGTAAGTCATTGAATGCAAGCATCTACGGACCTGACCGGACCAGGCTCCTTTTTTTTCGGGACAAAAACACCTCGTCCTCCTTTCTTACCCACCTTTTTGCACTACGTAATAATAGGAGAGCGGGGGGGGGGGGGGGGTTGTGTGGGCGCCGCCCTGTCCGGAGCGGGGCCCCGCCGTCTCGCCTACGGATGGCCCCAGTGTTACCCAGTCCTGCCCGCTGGCTTCCGACTGCTGGGGCCCGGAAGAGTAGGAAGAAACGAGGAGGCCAACTAAGGTATATCGGTGGATGAGCGGGATAGGATGGTATGATGGATAGATGGGCGGCAAGACAACCCGAGTATCTTTCTAAATCTAATTCCAGCCAGGGGTCCCCGAGATGCGGAATCGGCATCCTCATATTTATCTCGTTCATCCAGACAGCCTTCAGGCTGAAGAGTTGACCACATACTAACCACTGCCACCTCCGGAACTGGACCTTTGCTCCCTTCCCGCCACCCCCGCGACGCACCGATCGGCAAATCCGTGGGGTTGCTAACAATAGCGCCAGCAGTGTGACAAGAACAGAATTCCATCCAGCCCAATGGCTGGCCATGGCCAACCGACTGTCCTGACCGGCTGCCTGGTTACTTGGCCGGAAAAGAAGGTAATGTACGCGCTTTTTGGTGCGCGCGGGGGGGGGGGGGGGGGGGGGTGGACTTTCGCGAGTGGGCAAGGCCAGTAAAACGAGGCGAGGCGAGCCACCTTTCCTCTGCTGAGCCTTCCTCCCTACCTTCCTGCATGTCCTTATGTACACACTATGCAGCCCCCCGGTCAAAAAG
The DNA here is from genome assembly GCA_022813145.1 of Barbatosphaeria neglecta. Taxonomy (NCBI): domain Eukaryota; kingdom Fungi; phylum Ascomycota; class Sordariomycetes; order Barbatosphaeriales; family Barbatosphaeriaceae; genus Barbatosphaeria; species Barbatosphaeria neglecta. The sequence goes on from JAKLNC010000067.1 coordinate 40,595, forward strand.
CGGCAGAGCAACGTAGGGGGGGGATCGGAGTTGACTGCTAGTGCGCTTTTCCTGCACGCTGAGCGTTTGGCTGAAACAAGGATGTCGGCCGCCCAGGAAGACAGGCTCAGAGAGATCACCCTCCCCCCGTAGACTGACTTGACCGACCGACCGACAGACTGATCCACCCCAAGATTTAGCGGTGAGTCTCGCGAGAGGTTGTCAGCCAACACCCACTGCCTAAGCAACACCCTTTCCTCGTCAGCATCACTTGAGCATATCTTTCCCTCTCGTCATCCCCAGGTCGAGCAAGAATTAAATCCACACTTCCTCGAAAAAGAAAGAGAACAAAAAGGGATAAAAATGCCTTGCAAATCTGGCTCTCGTTTCCTCACCGCCAGCGAGGTCGAGAAGTGCATCCGCAACGCAGGCCCCATCTTCCACGTCCTGTCTCTCGGGGGCCAGATGCCGGCCGAGATCGTCTCTCGCTACGACAACGAGAGAAGCAAGTCGAGCCTCATAGATGGCTTCACCCTGAGGCCGCCGACGATCATCGGGCAGCAGAACACCATCGCGTTCAACTCGGCCGTGTACTCCGAATGGCTCGAGCAGGGCGCGCTCGCCTACAACGGCGTCGCCCTTCCCGGCATCTCCTTCGTGGAGACCACCGGCACCTTTCGCCTCGACTCCTTAGGCCCCGGGTCCTACCCCGGCGACTACTTCCTGGACGACGCCGGGCTCCGTCGGACGATGGAGTCCCTGTCGTCCGTCGCCCTGAGCGAGGCTGTCAAGCAGCACCTCACCGAGGGCGGCGACGAGCGTCTCCACCTGTCGGCTGCCGGCGGCAACAAGTATTTCTGCCCTCCCTGCCCCATCCCCGACGTGATCGTCCGGGGGTCGTGCACGTGCTCGCCGCCGTCCCAGTTCGCCTTTGATGCTGCTCGCCAGCTGCTGCGCGACTTGTGGGACGGCACCGTGTCCTTTGGAGAGGCGTGGGACGACCTTCGAGCACGCGTCGTGGTGGCGCTGGGCCTCCAGACGCCCCTCCATATTGTTCTCCATCCTTCGGGCACCGACGCCGAGTTCACCCCGCTCCTCGTGGGGGCGAACCGGGCCAAGGCACTCGCGTGCGGGAGCGTCGTCAACATCGTCGTAGGTGCGGGCGAGGTCGGGTCGAACACGGCCGCGGCGGCCGGCGGGCGCCACTTCAGCCGGTGCATGCCCAACGGAGCCGTAGATACCAGCGCCGCGAAGCTGGCGGGCGATCTTCCCGTGGCGGTGAAGGTGATCGAGCTCAAGGCTAGGCTTCCTGACGGGTCGATGATGCCTGGCTTTGATCAGCTGCTTCTGGAGACGATGGAGGAGACCGTAAGGGAGAGTGCGGAGCCGCCGTTCTTCATCGTCCACGCCGTGGACGGTTCCAAGCTCGGCTCTCGCATTACCAGCCGCAGGCTCGTGGGCCGGATCCAAGAGCAGTATGGGGATCGCGTCCTCTTTGTGCTTGACGCTTGCCAGGCGAGGACGGAGGGCGCCGAGCTGGACTGGTATCTCTCTCGGGGAGCCATCGTCTTGATCACCGCAAGCAAGTTCTATGGAGCCCCTGGCTTCTGCGCGGCAGCACTGGTGCCCACATCGACGGCGTCCCAGCTCGCCGAAGGCCCCGTTACCGTCCCCCGTGGCGTCGGTGATTATCTCACCAAGTTCTCGGTCCCGTCGGCCCTCGGAGCCTTGCGCAAGGCACTCCCCGCCAAGCCGAACATCGGTCTGCTGCTCCGCTGGACGTGCGGCCTGACGGAGATGGAACGCCTGGCCCAGGTGGGCCCGACAGCCCGCAGGGCGATCCAGCAGTGGGTCTGCCGGGCCGAGGGGCTGGTCCAGCAGAAGAGTCCGCTCCTCGAACTGCTGGTCGACGAGGGCGGTCAGAGGCTCGAGCAGTCGTCCCAGCTGGGCGGCGTCAACTCGATCATCAGCTTTAAGCTGCGCTCGGAGGCAGGAGGTGCGCCTCTCGAGACGGCGAAGCTCCGTCGCATCCACCAGTGGCTCACCATGGACATCTCTGCGGGGCTGCCGGCTGCTGTTAGTGAGGCTGAGCGGAAGCTCGCCGCGACGAGGTGTTTCGTGGGGCAGCCCGTGGATCTGGGCAACTTTGCCATCCTCCGACTCGCCATGGGGGCTTCGCTGGCATGCGACCTGGCAGAAGATCTGAGTAGGCCGGAGAACGTGCTGCGGGACGACATAAAGGTTCTGGACAAGATCATATTGATCTTGAAGTACCACGAGACGCTGAGCAGCATGTAAGCTGGGGTCTGCTTCGCGACCGGTTGTCGGGACTCGCTTTCGGTTTCTGTCCTCGAGATTGACACATCGTTTATGTTGACTGAGAGAACCAGCTAGATGGAGGCGTAAGCTTGGTGAGGTGCCTGTGAGGATAAAGAGATGTAAATGTAAGCGCCGGGATATTGTTGAAAAGTTATGTGCAGCGTCAGAATGTCTCTGATGATCGGCGTTTTAACGTCAGCTCCTCGAGTTAATGAATACGAAGTTGGTTTCCTTTCTTTCCTTTCTTTCTTTTTTTTTTTTCTTTTTTTTTCTTTTTTTTTCGCTATAATTGTGCGGCTTCGAGTTATCCGAAGCGACCATAGACAACGAGCAGTGCATAGTCGATGCTCGGCGATACGCGGAAGTCAGTGTCGAGTAGTGCGTCTCGAAACTCGAGTATACTGAAGAGACCAGCAGGTAGCACAGAGCACGGCGCCAATGATTCTCCGGTTTACCATGGGTAGGTACTACTTGCACTGCAGGTAACGACCTCGGTTACAGCAAGTATGGTAGGAAAGACGATGGAAAAGGGTAGGAGTGTGTGTCACACGACAGCAGCACCTATGATGGAATGGGTAAGGATGTGTGATAGGTGATAGACGTGGGAAAGATGTGACAAACTCGCCTTGGCCAGTGCAAGCAACTCCCCATTCGTACCTGACGCTGCGCCGCGACCTTCCTCTTCTGCCTGTAGCGCCTTCCCCGAAAGGGGGGAAGCCCGCTAGTCTCTCATCTACGCCGGTCCGCCGAGCACCCCTCTCATCATCTGTCGACGGAGAGAAGAAGCGTGGAGGCGTGGCGACGTGGCGGCTTGCAGGCGTCGCTGCTGCGAGTCATCACGACGGGACCAGATTGGCCAGACCGGTGGCGGACAGGCACGCGGGGAGAACTCCCAGCGCTTGCAGAAGCCACACGGATGCCAGACGGGTTGCTGCTTGAGGAGAGAGACATAGTGCACGCCATCATCCTGGTGCGGGGGAGGGGTAGGCGGCGGCCGTTAGTTGATCGATGCCGCGCAGAGAAACGGCCGAGTGCTCGTTTGCGAGAAAAGATGCGCCTGGACGTGAGTAAATCGACGAAGGGCCGCCGTCGCCTAGAGCTGGGGCTCTTCCGGTTTTATGGCGGCCTCATGCAGTCTCTGGCCGTCGGCCTGGCTGCGCAGCAGATGCTCTGACGGAAGCTCAGGGCGCGATGGCGCCAGCGCGCGCGACTGACGTGCTTGGCTGCTCCCGGCAGATGCGGAGGCACTACAGGCGCCACCGATGCCACAGATGCCACAAATCGCCGCCACAGATCGCTGCAGATCGCTACGGATCGCCACCAAGCCCAAATGTCCAGCAGATCTTTCAGGCAGATGCAGCCAGAAGCCCGGGTTACGGAGGAAGAGCATAAGGAAGGGCATGAAAAGGGGGCTGTTTTTGTGATGGACTACACTCCTTTTGTGCTTGCTCATTGGCGTCGGAATGATCTGTGTAGCGCCCCGATGCTGGTGAACAGCGTCTTTGCAGAGCACATGTGCACCCACCACGGCGGGCCCTGGCAGGCCCTGGCAAGCCCTGGCTGGATACAGCACTGGGGTTGGCCGGCTAGAAGCATTGACGGTGGCGCGCTAGACGGAGTGCCACTAAAAATAAAGCCAGGATGTCAGGTACCAGATCCCAGGAGCCTTTATGCTAAATCGGAACCACCGAAATAAGCACAGACTATGCGGTGCCTGGCCAGAGGATAAAGGCTGTGGAGGACAGCTGAGTTGGTAGCTTCCTACTACCTACCTAAGTTGTAGCAAGAGAAAGGTGCGTTTGCAAAGACCGCGCATGCGCCTGAATGTTGTAATGGTGAAGAAACCAGGCAGGCAGGCAGGCAGGCAGGCAGGCAGGCAGGCTACTGCGAAAGTGCCATCGGCGTCCTCGGATCTTTTGGTCCCTTCAGCAGGATAGATGTACATCATTAAACTTTGGATGCCAGGAGGTGGCTTCAAGGGGTGCTGGCCAACAAGCTCCCTCCACTTCTACTGGTCAAGCCCCTCATTGCCCTGACGCTGCAGCCCACGTGATGTGACATGGACTTCCCAAGCGCGGCCTATCTCAACCGCCGCGCCACCCCAGCCAGACCCAGACCAGAATCCCCAAAGCCCTTTTTGTTGGAGCACGAGGAGGCACCATTGTCCCAGAAACCTATTACCTATCCCCCTATTGAACCAACAGCCGAGCAGAGGGCGATGATTCGGCGGCGATATCGCCAGACGGTCTGCCAGCGAATGTCCCTAGACTCCATCCTCCCTCGTCCAGACCTACGCTAGACCCTTGTCGCCGCGACGCCGAGACGCCCCGACGTGCCTCCCGACCTATCCAGCGAGCCCGGCCTCTGCTCCGTACCTATCTACTACTATTATCTCCTATTCCTATCTACGTTCTGACCTACGTTCTGTCTTTGCTTACCTACTAGCGAGCGAGGCCGCGAGGCCGCGACCGTGTGTCTGTCGGACCTCTTCCTTTATGCAACGCTGCCGGACCCAGCCGAGGGAAGCGGTCCTCCTCGCCCGACGCAATAACCCTTAATCCCTGTCTCGTCCCATCATTCCTCTACTTCCGTGACGTTACCGTGCGTGTGTTCCTGGGCGTTACCGCACACACCTCTGCTCCCCAACATTATTTCCTCCTCCTTTTCGACGAACCTCGGCCTTCGCCCATGATCCCCTTCTTGCGGAGTACAGGCCATTGCTCCCGCCCGACGGACGCCGCCTATACGCTCAGGGGAACGCAGGCTCTGGCCTCTCACGAGGCCCCCGTCCTTCCGATCTAGATGATGGTGCGTTGCTGCCCTTCATTTGCGCCCTTTCCGAACCATTTGCTCCTGCGGTTGCAGGCCTGAGATAGTCTTCGAGACAGCGGGACTGCGAGGCGGTTGCCAGACGTCGGAGCAGGGAGGGAAGAGGCGGGCGCCCAGCCGGTCGCGCACGACATCTGGCGATGCGGGACTTCGCGTCACCGCTTGGGAAGCTCGTACGGCAGATGGTTGACTCCTTGCCTAACCCGCAGACATCAAGCCGGCCGCGCGATACCGGCGGCAGCTTTGCCAGCCGACGCGGCCATGGCAGCCAGCTCTCCATATCAGATCCCAGCCACCACGTTACCGAAACGATAGGCACTCTCTACGGCGACAGCGACGACGAGCCGGCCCAGGATGCCCGACGTGACAGCCGCCCGCTGAGCTTCATGCCGTCGCCCTACGGCGGGGAGCAGATTCACAAGAAACCCGTACCACAGTATGGGGCAGCGGATCAGTCGGACGAGCGGCAGCGGCTCGCGCGCACCCCGGACAAAACGTCCGCCATGTCTCTGGCACCACCAGCATCAACACATGGGAGCAACAGCAGCGCCAAGAAAGCCCAGACCTTGCCACCGAGGGTTTCCAGCCAGAGCCAGAGAGGCGGGTCGTACGAAGGCTCGCTGCCGCAGTTGCCTCCCATGGCTCCACTGTCGCCGACGCTATCCCTCCGCGACGCGCACTCCGAGCCGCCGGCCTCCCAGTTTCCGCTGACGAACATCGACAACCCTAACGACATCGCCCAGGAGCTTAGCAATCTCCAGGCGCTGCGCCGCATGTCGATGGACGTGGGAAACAACAGCGACCCAGACCTGCTCCCGTTCCAGGGCATGTCGCTGATGGCTATGCCGTCGATAGCACCCACGGGGGAGGACGACGAAGGCGACCTCTCTCGGTTGCTCTGGGTGCCGGCCAAGGTCCATCCGGAGCTAGCTCCTGACCAGTTCAAAAACTTCTTAGAGAACCGAGTGCAGTCAATGAAGCGGCGGTCTGGAGACTCGGCGCTTTTAACCGACGGTCTGGACCGTATCAGCTCGAGCAGTCTGAGGCGAAAGAAATCCATGCTGTCGAGGCAGGTTGACGGTGGGAGTGGAGCAGAAGGGTATGCCGATGGTGCAGACAAGCTGGGGAGGCAAAGGTCGCAGAGCGGGCGCGCCACTCCCGAGCTGAGCCTGAATGAGCTAGTGAAGGACCCTACAAAGGTGGTACAAAAGTTGACGCAGGAGAGCCAGAGACATGCCGACACTGGCGCAGAAAGGAGTAGTATGGATGACGACATGCCAATCCTCCCAGTTGCCCCTGGAATGGGACTGCGGCGATCTACCCGGACCACTTATAGGAAAGGAGGCAGCTTGAGATCTGGCGACCGGGTGCCATTCTCTAAGCGGGTAGCTGCCAGACAAGCAGAAAAAGATACGGAGAGGGATGCAGAGGCAGAAGATCCATCCAGGACCTCACGGTCATCCGAACCAGACGCGCCCCAGGGTCATGTGCTCCAGCGGATTCAGTCGGAGCCCGTTGCGGAGAACTACTCACGTCCTACAAGATCTGTAAGGCGGCAGCAGCCCTTCCAGAGAGACTCTCCGGAACCAACCACAGCAGATGTTCCGGTCCTTGACCCCCCCAGCAGTGCCGCTACCGCTGCTTCTGATCTGTCACAACAAATTCATTTCAGACAACCCTCAATCGAGTCTCCAAGGCCCGAAACGCCGGCTCTCAGCATTGTAGAGTCGGCCCCCTCCACCGACGAGCCACCGCAACCGTCGCGCCCGTTTCCACAACGCACGTCTTCCCAGAAGGCCCCTCCCCCTCAAATCCTCTCCCAGGAACAAGCAATCATGGACGGCCAGCAACCGCCTCCGCGCTCTAGTAGGCGGCCTTCCGTTGGACGACCAGCTCACGCTTCGCCTTCCTCGGCGCATCCAGCCGCGGCCATGGAAGTCCCGGCGCAGAGCCCGAGCCAGTCGCTCAACGAAATGATTCAGCACCCATCGCCGCTTCCAGGAAGCAGCTCTACCCGCACCGACAGCCTCACCTTCATTCCCACCCTGACAGCCGAGGACAAGAAATCTGAGAAGAGGGCCAAGGAAGAGGGCGAGAGCACCAAGTCCGTGTCCTGGAAGTGGTTCAAGAGCGACGATAAGGACAAGCGGAAGAAGGAGAAGGACGAGCAGGGCAAGAAGGCCCGTACGAAGTCCACGAGCGAGAAGGCGCAGCAGGAGAAGCCGCACGACGGCGCGCGATTAGATGTCATCCAGAACTCTATCGATACCGCCATCGCCAAGGGCCGTGAGAGCCTGCTGCTTGACCGCGACAGCATCGACAACAAGCTGCACGAGGAGAGGAAGAAGGAGAGCGGCCGAAAGACGGGGGACGCAAAGAAGGAGAAGGACGGCTTCTTCGGCTCTTTCTTTGGCGGGTCGAAGAAGAAGGACGGCAAAGAGGGGACTAGCAGCAAGGGGAAGCAGCGAGCGGCGTCGCCGGAACCCATCGTTCGCATTCTCCGTCCAGATATCGACTATCCGTACACTCGGTTCCCCATCGTCGAAGAGCGCGCGATTTACCGGATGGCTCACATCAAGCTGGCCAACCCGCGGCGCGACCTGCGTAGCCAGGTGCTCCTTTCCAACTTTATGTACTCATACCTGGCTAAGGTCCAGGCCATGCACCCCCAGCTGAACGTCCCCATCTCTCCTCAGCAGAAGAGGCAGGAGGAGGAGAGGAAGCGCCGGGAGCAAGAGCAGCAGTACCTTGAGCAGCAGCAGATGATGCAGCAGCAGCAGCAGCAGCAGCAACAGCAGCAGCAACAGCAGCAACTGGAGCAACAGCAGCAGGATGGTGGCATTGATCAGTACAGTTTCGAGTACCATCGTGTAAGTACCTCGCTTACTGCCTGCGTATTTTCCTTCACTGCTAACATCGTGTGACAGGCCTCGAACCAATACGGGGATGCTAGCCAGCGCCAGGACGGCGTTAACGGCGAGTATATAGATGATGTCCGGCTGTATGACTACGAGCAAGGCGGCGACGGTCACGCTGGCGAGTCTGCCGGCGGCAGCGGTCACGGCGACGGCTATCAGAATGGCGGATATACCGCCCACCCGAACGGCCAGGACCACCAAGCCTCTTCTCAGAACTACTACGAGTACGAGCAGCGCGCGGATGCCAGCCGTGCCAATGATGATGACGACATGTGGTAAAAGATCGATCAAGGCGGTGGATAGCAGCCGAGATGATGGCGAAAAAGAAGACAAACTGATGGATGATCCTGCGAGAAGGCTATGGAGAAGAAGTATTCGGCGGAACGCTTTCTTTCTGTTCTGTCTCTCCTTGGACTTCTTGTCTTCCGCACCTGGCAAAGCAAGCATGGGACGCGGAGTACGGCGTAGGGAGGAAACCCTAGGCATACCGGTACTGGGGGGCGGAGCAGTTGATTTCCAATTCTTTCCAGCATTGACACGGCCCTGCTCCCCTTCAAAACCCCCCATTTGCGACCCTGGCACACTGTCCCCTTTTCTTTCCTACTTCATTTTACATATCCTCTTATATTCTCCCCCGAGGACTATTCGAATATGTGTGTCCTATATTACGCGTAGTGCTCGCGTATCCGTGCCCGGGAATTTCCAGTTGATGGAAGCAATTTCACTTCTCGTCTCCCGTCTGCTTATCTACACCAGGCCATGTACGCCTATCCGGGCTGACAGTTTTTGGGTTGTCCTGCTGGCGAAGGCAAAGAGAATGAATCAGACGGGGGAATCGAGCGAATATAAAACCGTACATAGCTTTACGAATGTACGGCCGGCCGGCCGCTCTCATCTTACCTGTACTTGTATATTGGTGTCGCCCGCATGTCCTGGCCAGCTTCTAGGACCAAAAAAAAAAACATGGCAAATATACCAAGGTACTTATGCATGCGTGCGTTAAATATCTATGCACCCAGGTACCTACTAACGCATGATATATCGTATGCGTCCCGTGTAAATATTGGGCATGGAGTTTTCCGAGGGAGGTGAGATGGGGAAGATAGTCTGCTACCAAGCGCTGTCACTATCAGGCAAGGTAGATGCTAGGCCGTCAGGAACGACAGCTCGGGCATACTAGAAGTGGCATGTGTGGCGATCTCGACGTAAGCCATCCCACGCTACATATATGCATGTTAGGTAATACATATAGGCGCAGATAAGGCTGAGTTGCATTTGACTTGAGACTGATGGATACCTCCAGCTCCCAGGACCTCGTAATCTAGTGCCCTGTACTGCTTAAGACACCTCCTTCGCGCACTGCCTGTACTTGCCTACCCGGGTAGGTAGACACGCGAGCGACGCCGCTTCCCCCAACCCGCCATAGCAATGATCTGCCTACGCGTCTTCTACCTAGGTAGTGCGTACGTGCCTGCCTGCTAGCCGACAAACATCGGGAGGCGTGCAGCAGCCGGGCCGCGCCGACGCTCTCCGATGACTCCCACGGGCCTATCTTAGTACCTATCTCCCCGCCTGGGCATGTAAGGAGTAGGATACTCTGAGGTGAGATACTCGTGGAATACGGCCCTGGAGGCGGTATGGCAGCTCTGCTTCCGAGGTAGGTAGGTGCCTGAGGTAGGTGCCTGAGGTAGGTACCTACCTGGGTAGGTAGGAGGTAGGAGGTAGGTAGGAGGTAGGTAGGAGGTAGGTAGGAGGTAGGTAGGAGGTAGACAGGTAGGCACGATACTTTCATGCGCGTCAACCGTCCGGAAAGTGGGCTAGCAGGGCCACTGGCATGCAACCTAACCTAAGGTACCTAGGTAGGAATGTATTATGTGCGAGTACGCAATTGCGTATGACTGCAGGAGACAGAAGAAAAAGCAATGCTACCTACCTGGGGTGCTGAGGCTAGGGACTCCGCGATAACCTACAATAGGTAGACGTCATTACAATTGCACCGTGCTTGACTGCAGTCAGCGCTCAGCCGGTTAGCGGTAATAGGTGTAGGTACCTACAACATGGAAGAGACAGCGTGTAGTCCGTACAGGTACCTAACTGCTGTGGCAGTTAGTTGTAGGCTAGCGCGCGCCGCCCCGGTAAGGGCCGCTGGGCGATGGGTGCAGGAGCTGGCAGGGATAGGCCCTCGGCAAGCGCTAAGCCAATCAGGGCAAGATCCCTGCCCGCGGTTGCGTTCCAGCGAAGGCCTTCAGCCAGTCAGGAAGCAATGCCGACCATGAACTTTTCCACTGCGAAAATAATCTCGACCCATTCTCCTGCCTGCCCTGACCTCCAGCCCTTTTTCGACACCACCTTTCCACCTCACTCCAAACTTCCCACCGTCTCTCAGGCAGCGGTGATTCTCCATTTGGCGTCCCCCCCCCTCTCTTTTTGCGCCTATTTGATACCCACACTTCTTATCCCTTGCGACGACGTCCCTGCCCTCTGCGAAGGCGCCACCGTTGCTTGCATCCGACACGAATTTGGCCAAGATCTGAGCGTCGACGCCAGCCCGTTTTTAATTTTCCCTGCCTCGCCCTCGTCGCTTTCCACCCTTGTCGAACCCGCACCGCAACCGACCTCGCCGAACTGACATGGCCTCAGCTGTGAGCTTCCCCCCCCCCTCTGAATTTTCCGCGATCCGCTAGTCTCATTCAAGTTCTCCGTCTGCCCTGAGCTCCCATTTCACTCGCCTCTTGTCTTTCTCCCCCTTCCGCTGTTTACTCTCTTCGTACCCCGCCACCTCCCTCGCCCTTCCATCCTGCACTTCTCCCTCGACTCTCGCGTCGAGCTCTCGTATCCCCCTGCCCACCCAAGCTCTAGCTTTAAAGCCAGCAATCCCCATCCCCATCGCGATGGCTCTCGAGTCTACACCCAATGTCACCATGCCGTCTCAGCTTAGCTGGCGTCGTGGCAAGTCCAAGCTGACCGAGGATCCCTCCCAACAGCCGCGTCACTCATACATCAACCCAGGCCCCGGCCCGGGCTTCATCCCGAACGGGGCGCCCGGCGGCGGTCCTCAGGCCGTGCCTGCCCCGGGCGCGAGACCCCTCCTACCTGATCAAGGCCGGATCATCCAGACCGGCCCTATCCGCATCCTCTGCATTGCCGATGTGCGAGGTACGACAAGCTCGACCCGGCTCCCCCCTCCCCCGTTGACGTGAATTTGCCAGACTGACCCCTGCTTTAGGAAACCTGCGATCTCTGAACGAGCTGGCTAAGCAGGCCCGCGCCGACCACATCATCCATACCGGCGACTTCGGGTTCTACGACGACACCTCCTTGGAGCGCATTGCTGAGAAGTACAATCCTACCCGCCCCTTCTACTTCGTCTCACCTGTTTTTGTTCGCGCGAGAGGGAGCTCGTATACTAACCACACTTCGTCGACTCCGACAGGACCCTCAAGCATGTCGCGCAGTATTCCCCCCTGATCTCCGAGTCGGTCAAGAAGGCCATTGCCCAGCCCGGCGGTGCTCCGTCCGTGAAGTCCCGCTTCCCTCCGAGCGACCTGCCGTTGTCGGAACTCCCCCTCCTCCTGAATGGCGAACTGAAGCTGGAGGTGCCCGTCTATACGGTCTGGGGTGCCTGCGAGGATGTCCGCGTGCTGGAGAAGTTCCGATCCCGCGAATACAAGGTCCCGAACCTCCACATCATCGATGAGGCCCAGTCGATGCTCCTCGAGGTGGGCGGCGTCAAGCTCCGCCTTCTCGGCCTTGGCGGAGCTGTGGTCATGCACAAGCTCTTTGACAATGGCGAGGGCAGAACCACCATCGCTGGCGGCCAGGGAACCATGTGGACAACGTTGCTACAGATGGGCGAGCTAGTCGACACGGCCAACCGGGTGTATGACCCCACGGAAACGCGCGTCTTCGTCACCCACGCATCTCCTGCTCGCGAGGGCATCTTGAACCAGCTGTCCGTCACTCTCAAAGCCGACTTCTCCATCTCGGCCGGTCTCCACTTCCGATACGGCAGCTCCTATAACGAGTTCAGCGTCAACCCTACCCTCGATCACTACCGTGGAAAGCTGGCTGCCAGCAAGGCCTCCTTCAACGATGTGTGGGAGACCGTCAAGGGCGAGGTTGAACCGGCTATCCAGCAGAACGAGGCGCAGCAGAATCTCCTCAAGAATGCACTGAACCTCGTCGAGAAGATGCCGAGCACTGCGGCCGGCGGCAATCCTTTTGGCGGCGCAAACGCCGGCCCCCCGGCTCTGGGTCAGATCGACGAGAGCGCGTTTAAGAACATGTGGAACTTCAACCTCGCGGATGCTGCCTTCGGTTTCCTGGTCTTGGAGATCCAGGAGGGTCGAATCGGCACCGAGATGCGCGCTCAGGGATTCAACTTCTCCCATCGTGGTATGAAGCAGCAACAGCCTCACCTGCAGCAGCCTCAGGGTGGAGCCGCCAACTCCCCGGCGTCTCACCAGCCCGCCGCTCCCCCTACTGTGACCGCAGGCCCCTCGCCGGCCCCCGTGTCGCACAGACAACCACCACCGCAGCAGCAGCAGCAGCAGCAGCAGCAGCAGCAGCAGGCCGCTCCCAAGCCCGTCGTTTCTGCGCCCGGAAAGCCCGTAACTCCCCAGCCTGCGGCGCCCCAGGCCTCGTCCACCCCAACCTTGAAGGAGGCTGATAAAGCGGCCGTTGGGCCGGCTGCCGCGAATGGCGGCGCGAACGGCGGTGACCCTGCGCCGTCTCCTGCGCCGAAGATGATCTCTCAGGATACTATCGGCCTTTTTGTTATGAACTGCCAATCGGACGAGCAGATTCGCGATCTGTTTTCCGATGAGGATAGGGCCAAGATCCTGAAGATTGAGCGGCACGGCCAGGCTAACAAGGTTGTCCACTTCAAGACCATCGAGGACCGAGACGGCGCCTTGGCGCGTCTGCCGGACGAAGTGAAGGAGCGCCCTCGTGGTCAGGAGGACCGCTCCAGACCGCTGATCAAGGTCTTCATTCCGCGTGAACCCAGCAAGTCCTATGGTCGTGGTGGCGGCGGCGGCGGCGGCGGCGGCGGAGCGGGACCTTGGGTCGGTAGCAACCGGGCTGGAAACAACTTGGGAGCCGGTGGACAGAGTGGATACAGGAGCGCTGGCGGCGGCACCGGCACAGCTAGTGACAGCGAGGGTGCTGGCCGCCGTGGCGGTCGCGGCGGCCGCGGCGGTGGGCGAGGCGGTGATCGAGGCCCTCGGAACCAGCGACCCCGGGGTGGCGTGGGTAAGGGCGACGGCGGCGGCGTATCCCCAGCGCCGACCTCTGCCACTCCTGCCGACTCTTAAACGTCTGTTATCTTTTCTTTGTTGGACGCCCCTCGTCACGGCTTCTTATCGCCAGAAGGGTCGTTATGGAGGCCATGGACCGATTTTTCACGCTTCTCCCAGGGCCATGAATGTTATCTGGGAGCGGAAATGGAATGAGAGATGAGGGCACGAGAGACGGGGAAACGGAGACGATACGGACCTAATCACCTAGGTACTTGATATTCCTTTTCTTTTGAAGGAACTGGGTGCCTTGGAACCAACCTGGAGACTTACCTGTCTTTGTTTATGACGACAGTCATCGACAACGCGACCCAACCGCCTATTTCGCCTCCCTTTTTCGCGTGGCAAGGACATCTTGTCACGTATTGCCGCAACTACCTCTGTCCCTTTTTATCGAGGGGAGGAGGGGGGGGGCGCTCTGTACCGGGGGATGATAGCCACTGGTGGCCAGAAAAAAAGGACGGGGAGGGCTGGGAATCATTTCGAATCCTCTCCTGGGTTCTTGGGCTGTTGTTTACCTCTTACCTTGTTTTTCTTTTATTCCTTTCCGACTCTCCCAGTCTCCGCATGTATCTCTCCTGCGTGTAGGGCTAATTCTCCTATGCCCTCTTTCTCTCTCCTTGGTGGGTCGGAAAATAAGACGTGCTTTTCTCTACTATCATGAGGTACTGCTTGCTACGAGGCCCGGGGAGTTGAGAGGGTTTTGCTATTTTTTGCTCACCTCTTTTTGTTTTCACTCGATGAAGGTGGTTTTACAATATCCCCCGCCTTGTACTGCTTGCGTTGAGGTGTTTTGGTGCCTCTCGGTACTCACGTACTCGGCACTGTGTGTTTTGGTATCTTATGTGTTATGTGCTGGCGGGCGTATATAAGGTAGTACGTGAGAGCGCGGGTGAACCGTGGAAGAGGCTCGTCACGAGTAGGTAGTATGATGGCTTCGTCTTTATGGAAATACGTACTCGACCCGGCGCCTTACTCAGCCGCTTTCGCTTCCTTGTTGTCTATCGGTAGAAGGGCGTGGTCCAGGCACCAGGCATGACTGAAGGAAAGGAAGAGCTGGGGTGGGGAGGGACACGCGCTCGCGCGGCTTTCTATCACAATATTGGTCTTTGGCTATCCCGATCGTATAGGAATAGGATTAGTCGTTGGCCATGGTTATAGCGGTTGGTATACGGCGGTGTGATCTTGTTCACATTGCCAGGTCCTCAGATATTCTAGACTTAGATTTTCTTGTGTTCATCGATATCCCTCTCCTCATGCGCGAGTGTTTATTCACCTTTTATTCGCCCCCGTCTCGTGACTTACGCTGTATATTCATGCTAGCTACAAGTAGTTACGAACAGCTGAGGTTAGTATCTTGCGAGTCAGTACCTGCACCTTATGCGGCATATTATATAACAGGAGGTTGTGGAGAGCGAGCAGCGATTCTTCTCTAGCAGTAGACGAGGCTTCATTCGCTCAACGTGATTTCGTTGTGCTTGCGCTACAATAGATAGAGAGAAGTGAGGGTATACGTGATTGATCTATCCCCTTTTCCCCTCTTCCTTCCGCCTAACCGTCCATGTCGTTCTTTGGTCTAGCCCCTTTCCCATTCCTCGTGCCTTCCGTGTCCATTATTACCAGCCGTGCTACCTCCGTCTCCCTCGTTATCGTACATTGACATGACATATATACAAACACGCAGGTTAGGAAATAGGAGAGTTCAAAGTGGAGGGGATAATTATGTCGTCTATCTTCCCATTCCCGTCGACCGTCACGCGTCAAGGGGCTTCACCCCCTTGTGTATAGCCGCTATACCGCCGGTGAGATTCTCGTAGCCTTTCCCACCGCTGACGAGGAAGCCAGCGTCGACGATCATATCGCGGAAGTCCTCCTGCGAGGGGAACCGCTCGATGCTCTCGACGAGGTACTGGTAACTATCGCGGTCACCGGCGACGAGCTGGCCGATGAGGGGGATGGCGGCGAAGGACCAGCGCTTGTAGACGGCGTCGAGCAGGGGCAGCCGGTCAGAGACTTTGCTGAACTCGAGGCAGGCGAAGACGCCGCCGGGCCGGAGCACGCGGTGCGCCTCGCGTAGGGCCGCCGGGATGTCGGTGAAGTTGCGGATGCCAAATGCCACGGTGTACAGGTCGACGCTGCCGCTGGGCACGCGAGCGGCCGCGAGGTCCGTGGCGTCCGCTTCGAGGAAGGCGAGGGCGTCCCGCTGCGACGCCGGCAGCTGCGCCTGCGCGCGCTGCTGCCCCACCGCCAGCATGGCCGGGTTGATGTCCGAGATGGTCACGGTCGTGCCGGGGTTGTCGTTCACCACGTGCGCGCGGTGCAGGTGCCGGAACGCGATGTCGCCCGTGCCGCCGGCGATGTCGAGGATGTGCTGCGGACGGGGGGGGTTGTGGGCGGAGAAGCCGGGGTTCAGGGAGGAGACGAAGTGATCTCTGTTTTGATTTCGGGAAGTCGTTAGTCTTCGCTTCGGCTCTCGAGAGGGGTAGGAGGACAGGGGGATGACCTGGTGGGGGGGACCATACTTCCACACGCGGTGCCAACCGAACGACATGAGGTCGTTCATCCGGTCGTACGACTCGGCCACACTGGTGAAGACGCCAGCCACGCGCTGCGTCTTCTCCGACTCGGTGACCGTCTCATAGCCGAAATGTGTCGTCTTCTCCGACGACCTAGCGGAAGAAGATGGGGAGGATGAGGGGGGTGGAGATGCTGGATGGGTGGTGGTAGTTACATAAGATCGACAAGATGAAGGAGAGGGGGTAGGGATGGTGGCGATGAACTGGGACGACGACGCGGCGGGGCTAGGGGAAGACGACGATGCTTTCTGCTGTTGTATGTGTACAGGTACTGCTGCTGACAAGAGCGGGCGACGGGGCCGGAGGGACCAGCGGACGATACATCGCGCTGCTGCTGCCTCCATCTCGACAAAAAAGAGGGGTTGTTGGCTAGTTGTCGAGGCCTATGAGGGGGAAGAAAAAGCGTCCTATCGAGGCCGTTGTCAATCGATCAGTCCCTTGTTGGCAGAGCTTCAAAAAGGGAAATTTAGATGTGTGGCGCAGGGATGCGTCGGTGATGTGGCTGGGCCCATGGAGCTTGTATGCCCCGCTAACAACCCGGTTCTGTTTCCACTGATATGGTGCGGGTGGAGTGGGGACACGCGTGGATGGGGGGGGACGGGTTGACTGGAAGTGGGAAAACGGCAGTGTGGAGTTCCGCCCGCCGTTTTCGCCGTTTTGCCGTTTGCAGACGTCTAGTCACACACACAAACAGACGTTCCTCTTTCATAATCCATGTGAAGCGCGCAACTCCATCTTTGCGTCGTGAGGCAGGGCGAGAGGGGAAGAGGGGGAAAGAGGGGGGAAGGAAGGGGAAGAGAGTGAAGAGGGGAGATAGAGCCGGGCGGATGGGCGGACGGGCGGACTTGCAAGTCAAGCATACCCTAGACAGTCTGGAGCTCGTGACCCTCATGGCCCTCGTGGCCCTCGTGGCCCTCGTGGCCCTCGTGGGCCTGCTCGTTCGCCGTGCGGCTCCGATGGGCCTGGAGCGCCGCCCGCTGGTGGGCACGCATGTTGTGCGCTATCTTGTCCGCCATGTACTGGATGTTGTTGCGGCAACGGAAGACCATGTATATGGCGAGTACCATAAGGACTAGGATGATGGCTGCAATCGCTTCGCGGTAGCGCATTTTGCCTTGGACAACCGATGGCCGATGGCCGCGGTTAGCTTCCTAACGTAGGTGGGAGGGGGAGCAGCGAGGACGGTGAATCCTGCTCGGATGCCAAAACGGATAGTTACCTAAAATAAGGAGGTGACGGGGAAGATCACCGTCTCGTAGTTGATGGGGTTGATGGGGTTGATGAGAGGTAGCAGAGGGCTTGTTGGTTTGTTGGATGGTGGGAGAGAGAGCTTGAAGGATGGCTTGTTTTGGTTTGTGGGAAAGAACAAGGCATGGGCAGAATTGGTGAATAAATGCACCTCTTTTGGCTGGTCCTATCTTCCCGGAAGCGCCTGGTCCCAGAGGACCATGGCCTCAGATGTCGATGGGCTTCCGGAAAGACTATATACATGGCAGGTGGTGCCTGGCTTCCTAGGTGGGGACTACCCGCTCAGGCTGTCCTTGCCTCCTACATACTCCCCAACATCGTACTCTTCGGGATACCGGTCGAGATGCTCTTTCAGCTGCTTCATCTGGGCCTTGAGGTCTGGAGTCAGCTCCTCATAAACATCCTCGAACATGGCCCTAATCGGCGGCTTCTTCTCCTTCTCCGCATCCGAAAACGCTTTGAGAATGTCCCTCCGGATGCCCTCCCGAGCCTCCTTCTCTTTGTTCTCGTCCCAATACCCTCTGGCCTCCATCCACTTCCGAAGCCTGGAGATCGGATTGTCTCTCCTCTTCCAGTCCTCCACCTCCACCTTGGCGCGGTAGGCGAAGGAGTCGTCTGACGTGCTGTGGTGGCCGACGCGATAGGTCATGAACTCGAGCAGGACGGGCTTACCGCCGTCCTGGAGCGCCATCTCCCTGGCCTTCTTCATGGCCACCCGCACTGCCCACAGGTCGTTCCCATCCACCCGGACGGTGTCGATGCCGTAGCCGAGCCCGCGGCTGGCAATCCCGTCCCCCCTATACTGCTCCAGCGAGGGCGTCGATATCGAGTACCCGTTGTTGCGGCACACGAAAACGACGGGACACGACCGCGTCGCCGCGATGTTCAGGGCCGCGTGGAAGTCGCCTTCGCTCGCCGCCCCCTCGCCGAAATACACAGCCGCGATCCTCGGCGGGAGCGAGGAGTCGTGCATGCGCTGTATCTTCAGGGCATATGCCGCACCGGCAGCGTGCGGGATCTGCGTCCCGAGCGGCGAGGAGATGGAATGCTACGGGAGAGGGAACGGGGGAGCGGTCAGCATATATCCTTTCCGTTCCTGTGCATGAGCGCCGTTGCTTACGACATTCAGTTTCCTGCTGCCATAGTGCACCGGCATATTCCTGCCTCGCCCCGGATCGCTGTCGTTTGCGAACAGCTGACTCATGAAGTCCTTTAGGGTGAACCCCCGCTGCTGCAGGACGCCCTGCTCGCGGTATTGGCAGAACACAACGTCGTCCATGGTCAGCGCAGACGCGGACCCGACGCACGCGGCCTCTTCGCCGGCTGATACCATATAAAAGCTGAGGCGGCCTTGGCGCTGCGCGTCGAACATGATGATGTCCATGATCGAGATTGTGAGCATGTCCTTGTACAGCTTGACCACCTCCTCGTCGCCGAGGTCGGGCTCGAACGAAGGGTCCACCACGGCACCGTTCTGGTCCAGCACCCGGTACGTCGGCATAGCCGGGAAATCCGCCGGCTGCTCGAACTTGAGCTCGTTCGTGAAGGTGCTCTTGACGGCGCCGGGGAAGGATACGAACTTGGAGTCGGGCCGCTGGGAGAGGCCGCTTGCCGCCCTCCCGGCGGGCGCTGCGGCCGTGAACGGGAGTGCCAGCCCCAGCGGTCGGGGGCGTCGGCTGGGGGTAGTCCCTCCTCGAAGGCACGAGGCCGGGATGGAGAACCGCCGCCTCATTATCGGTTCAGGACGCAGACGGCTCGGAGGCTCGCAATTGAAAGCCCGGAAGGCGGCGTGGAAGCTGGATTTCGCGGTCTGTACGCGGCTACCACCTTGGAGCAGAGAACCCCGAGAAGCAAAAGGACACTGCTATTCTACGTGGAGGAACGGGGAGAAGGAGGAGAAGAGGAGAGGAGAAAGAAGGGGCTAGCTGAGACGCCGAGCGACCGAGGCGACGTCATCTTGAGCCGACGAAACCCGCTCGGCTCTAGGTGCCGGCGGCCGCGGCGCCTTTCGGGCGAGGCCTTCCAAACGGGAGGGCTAGGAGGTAATAACTCGCCCAAGCACGCTTGGCCCTTCATATTATTTAAATAATAAATGTATTCGTAGAGCGCCCGGAGTAAGGAAGGTACACGGCTACGAAGAGTGCTGGCAACGGACACAAGAATGTTCGGGATGGAGATGGACTTGCGAAGCCGACTTCGGCGTCGGCGCGATACCACTCGCGCGCGGGATAACAAGGTTCTCCATCCGTACTGGGCTGTTCGGACCGACAAACCTATTGCTGGCCTTCGTGTCCGCCACTCCCGTAACGGTCCATTCCACACGTAGATTGCCTTCTTGGCCAGAAAAGTATCCAGCAGATCCGCTGTGCAGCAGACTGGAGGGCTGCTACCTTGCCACGCTTGCCTGAGTCTGCAACACCAGGTAACCCGGAGAAGTCGCTGCGGCCTGCTTACCATTGTGCATATATGGAGGTACCTGCTTCCCATGGAGCACGGATTATCTGC
This sequence comes from Barbatosphaeria neglecta, assembly GCA_022813145.1. Classification (NCBI taxonomy): domain Eukaryota; kingdom Fungi; phylum Ascomycota; class Sordariomycetes; order Barbatosphaeriales; family Barbatosphaeriaceae; genus Barbatosphaeria; species Barbatosphaeria neglecta. The sequence continues at coordinate 60,266 of JAKLNC010000067.1, forward strand.
CTGCATGCGGGCCCAACCTCCGAGCAGTTCAAGAGTTTAAGACCCCATTCCGTACATGTATCTACTACTGGGGGGAGCTGAAAGTGGGGCCAAACAGCCCCAGCCCCCGTTTCGAGTTGGTCGCGTAACGGTGCCCCGGTGCCCCGTTACCCCGATAAACGGGCATGACTAAAGGGCTTTCAACGCCCAAGTTGAATAGGCCATGGGAACAAGTACGGCACAGCACGATAAGGACGAGATCTGTCCGTCTTAGGGAATAAGTAATCCGCAAAAGCTTAGCGAAAGAGACTAAAGGCCTCAAAGGGTGGCGAAGAGGAAGTCAGATTACGGTAGTGTAGTCGAATAAATTTGGTACCGTCAAAATCACTGCCAATTAGAGCGAGGGACCGAACGGGTGGGTGGGCCAATGTCGCGAGCGCACGTCAGGCATGGCTCATGGCTGGCCGGCGGCTGGACCAGCCAGGGCTTAAGTGATTACAGGGGGTGGGGGGCAGGAGGTGAGGGGCCGGAGCCGCCTGGGCTGCCTTCCTGAGTGCCGTTAAGGCTCCTTCGGCAACCTCCAACCTCCGGATCGACGCACTCTCGACAACGACCTGTCTTCCTGGCGAAGCTCGCACGACAAGACACCAACCGGCGGCCAACGACCGAATTCCCAGCGCCTCGCCAGCAGGAAAGTCGATCGTCTTCCGGCTTGTGCCACCTCTGGTCATCTGTGCGACGTGCGGAAACATTCCAGCGATAAAAGTCGGGCTCCGACGCCCGTTTTCGCCAATATAGGAGTCCAGCGTTGGCATCTACCTCCTACCTTCCGTCAATCCGCAGCGCCGATGCGACGACAGGTCCTCTCGACTGCCGTCTCCTCCGTCCATCGAAAATATCGATTCTGATCTGCTCGGACAATCTCGGCTCTCTACGTCGCCGGCCTGTTTATTCTCAGCTGCGCCTGCCCTGCCCATGGCGTAATCCATGGCAGAACGAACCTCTGCAAAGCCGCGCTCCCGATCGGTGTTCGACAACAACAACCATCATCCTGAGCGCCTTCCTGCCGCGGCATCGTCATCGGCCTCGGCTCCAAGCGCGACTGCCTCCTCTCCGCCTTCGACCACATCTCCCCAGCGACGGCTCGCCGTTCCTGCCCTTCTGAATCCATCGCCGTCTATAAGGTACCTACCTACTTTCCCACCCCTGCCCGCTGCATCGAAGTTCCTCTGCGCTCTGCAGCTTCCAACACTCTGTTTGCTTTTTTTGATTTCCTTTTCTCGAAGCCTGCCTCTCCTCCCAGCCGCAACTCCATGCATTCTACACCCTGGTTGGCCCCCCCCTCCCCCATCTTCATCCGAACTCTCCCCCCTCGGCATGTCAGCTATAGCCTCTAGGCTGCTACCATAACTGTAGTGCAGCCAGTCAAGGCAGTGGCTTTCGTTCCGATTTTCACGCCAGCCTGAGATTCTCTGCAGGCCTTGTCTGCTTTTGAGGGTGTTGCCTATCCAACCTGAGCAGCTCCGCCGGGTGATTTTAAGAACCAATCCTCGAAAGCTACTGCCCCTCGCCTGACTTCCGACCAACCCTGCCACCTTGCCACCTGCCACCTCCCAACTCCTAACTCCTGCCTCTGGCACACGACCTCACTTCTACCCTCCCCCACAAAAGAAACAACTTCGTGCGCGACAAACTAGACCTGCAGCCCCACCAATTACCCAGTCAATACTCCCATCCGTTTTATCCCACCCCTACTGCCTCACCGCCGTAGCTCACATCCACGTTTGCTACTTCCCAGGGTTGACAGCTTTTGCCCTCGGTCGATGAGCGAGTTGTTTGACTCTTTTGCCGTCGGCGGGGCCAACCTTCCCGGGTCGCTTCAACACGCACCCTTATCCACGCGTTCTTTTTAACGTCGTCTCTGCCGAGTGGATTGTCTAGGTACTCATGTCTTCCAGGGTCACTCGTTCGTCAGCCCGCCAAGCAGCGAACCAGGCGGCGTCTCCGGCCTCCGCGCCCAACTCAGCTGCTACTCCTGCTGGCCCGCCCGAGCTGCCACCGCTCGCTCCCTCTCCGAACCGGCCCACTCAATCGGCTTCGCGAAAGCGTAAGACGCGCGACAACGGAGCCAGCCCTCCGCAAAACCTTGCGGCCTCCCCTTCCCCGCCGTCTCGCCGCCCGAAGCGGCAGAAGGTCGTACCTGAACCACAGGCGCCGGATTCGTCTCTCGCCTTGCCCCCTGCCGCATCTACGAGGAGCCGGAAGGGAAAAGCTGCTGCGATCATGTCCAGTCCCGGGTAAGCTGGGCTATTGCCACGTCTTCGGCGTCTGCGTTTCTTATAGTGGTGTTCGATGCTGATAAAAATTTGTCCCAGGTCGGCGGCGGGCCCTGCCAATCCACCAGACGCCATCCCTTCGGCATCGTCGAGTCGCAAATCTAGTCGAGGCAAGAAGAATATAGCAGGCTTATCCGGTACGTCGAATACCGAAAGTCAGTGGGCGGCATCCTGAACTGGGCTAATTTTGCTTTACCCGTCATCTAGACAAGGTAGACAAGGACGCGCTTTCGGCGAATGCGTCGGCGCCGGCGGCGGCTCAATCAACCCCCTCCCGCCGGACGAAGAAACCGACCTCTTCTGCTACCTACAACGAGGATACCACAATGACCGGCACCGACGAAGCCGACCGGGAGCCTATCCCTTCCCCCCCACCCCCGCCCGAAGAGCACAATGGTGGAGATAGCGAAGACGAGGAAGAGGAAGAAGAGGAAGACGAGCACCGCTACGATGAGGATGACGTCCGGGACCCGTTCAGCATAGGCTTCGGTGGGCCACCTCGTGGCCTCCCCACCACCTTGTCTATGCTGGGCGGGATGATGTCCATGTCGGGTGTGGGGATGAGACTACGGGACTGCCTGGGCAACCTCCGCCGCAAAGACGATCCATCCCTGCAGCTGATCGCGTTGCAAGATCTCTCCGAAATCCTCCTCATTTCCAACGAGGACAACCTTTCGGGGAATTTCTCGCCGGACGCCTATGTGAGGGAGCTTGTGACGCTCATGCAGCCACACGAGATCACGGGAGAAGAGAACCCGGAGATTATGCTGCTGGCATGCCGGTGCCTAGCGAACCTCATGGAAGCCTTGCCTGCGAGCATTACGAACGTCGCCTACGGCGGCGCGGTACCGGTCCTCTGCCAGAAACTTCTCGAGATCTCCTTCATCGATCTTGCCGAGCAAGCACTCAGCACCCTAGAGAAGATCTCATACGAATACCCGGCTAGCATCGTGCGCGAGGGTGGTTTGACGGCTTGCCTTTCCTACCTGGAATTCTTCGCAACCAGCACGCAGCGGACTGCGGTCACGACCGCCGCCAATTGCTGCCGTAACATTCCAGAAGACTCCTTTCCCGTGGTTCGAGATGTGATGCCGATCCTGCTCAATGTCCTCGGCAGCAGCGACCATCGAGTCGTCGAGCAAGCGGCTCTTTGCGTTTCGCGCATCGTGGAGAGCTTTAGGCTCCATGCCTCCAAGCTGGAGGAGCTGATTGGAGTTGATATGCTCAAGGCTATACTTCGTCTTCTGCTCCCCGGCTCTACAAACCATCTCATTGGACCGAGCATGCACACGCAGTTCCTTCGCGTCTTAGCCATTACCGCCAACGGCAGTCCTCGGCTATCGGCCGAACTGTTCAAGATGAACGTGGTCGAGACTCTGTATCAGATCCTCACGGGGGTCTCGCCACCCGGAGGCACGGAGGACGTAGCTTCAAAGCTCGACAGTGTTCTCATCATGCAGGCCTTGATTCATCGGCCCCGCGAGCAGGTTATAGAGACTCTCAATGTCATCTGCAATCTGCTGCCGAAGGAGGCGGATCTCCCCGCGGGTACTGCTGCGGAGACCTCGACAGATGTGCCCCCCGTCGCTCTACCCGGTTCCCGAAAGAAGTCGTCCAACGAGAAGCGTATCGAACTTCTGAACGGATGCAAGAATGAAGTACGGCGCTTCGCGCTGATCCTCTTTCCGACGCTGACCGATGCGTATTCCAGCACTGTCAACCTAGACGTCCGCACGAAGGTCCTGAGCGCCCAGATCAAAATGCTCTCAAATTTCGACAAGGAGGTCCTAGTGGAGGCGCTCAAGCCCGTCCCATATGCATCATTTCTGGCATCTATCCTCTCTCAGCGAGACCACCCTACCCTGGTGAAGTCTGCCCTACAAGCTACTGAGTTGCTTATGAGCCGGCTCGATGAAGTTTATAGGTACCAGCTTTACCGGGAAGGCGTTATTGGGGAGATCGAAAAGCTCGCCATCGTGGAGCCCGAGCCTGAGGACAAGGCTACGGGCAGCGAGTCTCAGGATCCCGACGCCCCGCAGCGATCTTCGGTCGAGTCCGGCGGCGCCGCTTCGGGACAGGACGACTCCAATGATGAGGATGATGAGGATGATGGTGAGGATGACGATGACGTCGATGAGGATGACGGCGATGATGACGAGGAAGAAGACGATGATGGGGGAGATGAAGAAGATGAGGAGGATGAGGAGCGCTCTCGTCATTCCTCGGACGACGACGATCGAGAGGCCGAGAACGAGAATGACAACGCTGATGACATCTCTGGCTCACCAGCTAGCTCCGGTGGCTCGACGATGTCTCTGGACGGGCCTCCTAGGCGCTATCTTGCCATTCCTTCGCCTGCTGACATCGCGATCCTGGCAAAAAAGTTTCTGGAGACTCACGAGACGGAGAAGCACGGCAGAGCATTGAAGAAGAAAGCCATCAAGATCCTGTCGAACCTCTCCGCTCTGGCTGCGGAACTGGAGGCCTTCTATCTACGTCGCTCTTCGACGAGTCTTTCGCCAGAGAATGGGGTGGAATTATTCAAGAGACTAGCCTCCTATTTCGACTCGGACGTTCTGGAGAGCGTCACGAGCGCGGAGCTGCTGGCATCCGGAGTCGTTCGCATTCTCGAAGAGGTGTTCAGCAACCCCGACCAAGAGCTCGCCAACGCGGCGCAATCGGCTTTTCTCCAGGTTTTCATGGGCTACGCCGTTAAGTCCAGACCCAAGACCGCCACTGCCGATTCGCCAGCGACCCCCTTCAGCGTCTTGATCCACAAGCTGCAGGATCTCTTGAGTAGATCTGAGCACTTCGAGGTGGTCACCGTCCATCATAACACTTACGATGGGAACCGGAGCAGCGCGGCGTCCATGTTGGCTAAGCAGATCCGCCTGAAGCTGGTTGCAGACGACGACTCGGATATTCCTCGATCTTACCGGAATATCATGGTCTCGATCCACGCCATCGCTACGTTCAAGTCCCTGGACGACTACCTTCGACCTAGGATAGTCTTGTTGGAGCGTCCACTGCGCGCGTCTAGACGCGAAGGCCTATCGGCAGCACTCGCCGCTATGGCGGGTTCTGCCGCCGCCGCCCGCTTCGCGGAGCGCCCTGCGCCGCTGCTCGCTGGATCCGGCTTGACGCCGCCGCCTCCTCCGCCAGTGCCCATGCCGTATATGGCTTTGGCGGCTCGGTCGTCGCGCAAACCCAAATCTAAGTTGACACCTCAACAGGACGCGCCGGCCACTCCAGATCGTGCTTCAGGCTCTCGCGAGAAGGCGGTGCTTCGCAGGTCCACGCGTCGCCACGCAGCCCCTGTGGAGACGCCCCCGCCGCAACAACCTCCACCGGACGAGGAAGACCCCTTGGCAGATGCCCTGGAGTGCGCAGACGAGAAGCAGCTTACGGAAGACGACGAAGTGCTCGGCGAGAGTAGCGCTTTGGATACCATTGTCGGGCACCTTGAGGACGAGATGGATGACATGCCCATGTCTGATCCTTCTGCCGTGAATCTCGAGATAGCCCCGGAGGGTAAGATCACGGCGCGCAAAGAGGACGGTACTCGTGTCCCCACTCCTTCTCAGTCGACCTCTAGCGCCCCCCCGAGCCGGCACAGTGCACTGGTGGCTGCTCTACAGGGCACGCCCACCCCGTCCACTTCATCTCGGCCCATGTCGTATGCGGCAGCGATCCAGGCACTGCCTCAGGACTGGCACATTGAATTCAGCCTTGATGGTAAGGTGATCCCCAACGAGACTACGATCTACCGCGCGGTCCACAGCTTGCCATCTACGTCGGACGAGCATCTCGGCCGGAGCGTCTGGTCGGCAGTGCATTCGATCAAGTATCGACGGATACCCGGTCCTCCCCCCACCGAATCTATTGGCTTCGGTGTGTCACCGGAGGTGACGGCCTTGGACTCCTCGGATACTTCTATCCCGGGATCCCTTACCAAGAACCCGACGAGTGCATCCATCCTGCGTCTCCTCAAGATTCTGCATATCCTCAATGCCAACATCGATGACGTCCTAGTCGCAAATAAGGACGCCCTGAGGCTGAACGTGGAGCCACTCTCCCAGTTCGTCAACACAAAGCTTACCGCCAAGCTCAACCGGCAACTGGAAGAGCCGCTTATTGTGGCCAGCAACTGCTTACCGAGCTGGAGCGAGGATCTAGCGAGACTGTATCCGTTCCTGTTTCCTTTCGAAACGCGCCACCTATTCCTCCAGTCCACGTCTTTCGGCTATGCGAGGTCTATGAGCCGTTGGCAGAATGCGCAGTCCCAGGAAGAGTCGCGACGTGACAGGCGCGATGATCGGCCGTTCCTTGGACGCCTCCAGCGCCAGAAGGTTCGCATCTCGCGATCCAAGATCCTCGAGTCGGCTATCAAGGTCATGGAGCTATATGGCGCCTCTCAGAGCATCCTTGAGGTGGAGTACTTCGAGGAGGTCGGCACTGGTCTGGGCCCGACACTCGAGTTTTATTCCACCGTGTCGAAGGAATTCGCCAAAAAGCGACTTAAGCTCTGGCGTGATGCCGATCCGAATGGCTCCGAGGAGTTTGTCTCCACGTCCAGCGGGCTCTTCCCTCGGCCTCTCAGCGACGATGACGCGGCCGGCCCCAACGGCGAGCGTATCATGTCGCTCTTCAAGACTCTGGGCAAGTTCGTGGCGAGGTCTATGCTGGACTCGCGGATTATCGACATCAACTTCAACCCAATTTTCTTCCGCATTGGAGACGAGTCCTCGGGTGTCAAGCCTTCCCTTGGCGCCGTCAAGGTTGTTGATCCTACCCTCGCACGTTCCCTGATGCTTATCAAGCGTTTCGCCATGGCGAAGAAGGAGATCGAGGAGAACCCATATCGTACAGCCGCACAGAAGGTGGGCGACATGCAGCGGATCGTGGTGAACAACACTCATATCGAGGATCTCTCTCTCGATTTCACGCTGCCTGGACATCCGGAGATCGAACTCATTCCGGACGGTGCGCAGATCAATCTCACCATCGAGAATGTGGATCTGTACCTCGAGAGAGTCATTGATATGACTCTTGGCACAGGCGTCCGCCGCCAGGTCGATGCCTTCCGCAAGGGATTCTCCCAGGTGTTCCCCTACTCGGCGCTGAGCGCGTTCACCCCCGACGAACTGGTCACCCTCTTCGGCAGCATAGAGGAGGACTGGTCGCTCGAAAGTGAGTTTCCCATTCCCCGCGTAAGGCGCGAGCCGATAGGACTGGCTGCTAACAGAAGTCATGTGTACAGCTCTCATGGACTCGGTCAAGGCAGACCACGGCTTCAACATGGATAGCCGAAGCGTGAGGAATCTCCTGCAGACGATGAGCGAGTTCAAGCCGACAGAACGCCGGGACTTCCTCCAGTTCACGACGGGCAGCCCCAAGCTTCCGATTGGAGGTAGGTGCACCGACCAAGCAACGCCTTATGATCGCAGGCTCTCTCCCCCGTCGGATAGACTTGACTAATATTTATCTATCTAGGCTTCCGTAGCTTGACACCGATGTTCACCGTGGTGTGCAAACCTAGCGAATCACCCTATACGTCTGATGACTATCTCCCCAGCGTCATGACGTGCGTGAACTACCTCAAGCTACCCGACTATACCACTATCGACACCCTCAGAAAGCAACTCTTCAAGGCGATCAAGGAGGGCCAGGGGGCGTTCCACCTATCATAGAGCCGGACGACGAGCCCAGCGGCTATCAGTTGTAGCTGGCACCCGCGCTCCTCTTCAGTGATACAAAGGAGGCCAGATACGTTGGTCTCTGACGGTCGGCCAAGGGTCAGATTAGGCAGCGAGACGGGGGGTCCTCCAGGTTTTCTTCAGATCATCTTCCATACGGACAGCGGTACGGGGCGGCTTTGGGAAAATTAAATGGTAGAGACGACTGGCTTGCATGGGAAGCAGCCGATCATCTCGCTTTGTCTTGAGTTTTTGCTTGTTTCCTTAGTACTCCCCACGATCTTTTTTACTGCTTTCAAGCTGCAGATGGCCCCGACACGGAGGAACGCGGGCTTGCGTATTTGCGCTTCTCACACCCCGGTGGTCAAGGCCCCCCCGTTTTGTCCATAGATAATTCTTCGGGCCCCCAGACCGGCCATGGGCCTCGAGCGAGCTTGCGTGTATATGTATCCCTGTCAGGGTCTTGTACGTAGGTAGCAGGTAGTTTTAACAGCAGAAAGCGTGGGCTCTAGGCCCTAGCGCACACTCGTTCTATCATAGAGAGAGCCTTACTGCCCGTCACTCTACGTATTAGTGCCACCTGTTGTCCTTATTTGAGGATGGGATTCTTGGTGTCGCAACAATTGGTCCGTTATGTCAGCGCCTGTCGTACCACCCTAAATGCCTAATCGGAGCCTTGGGTACGTAGGTACTTAGTGAGTGGGGTACGGGCGCAAACGCGAACGCGCTCGGCGCGTGTCCCTCCCACTTAGTATAGAGGTTACCCAAATAGGTACCGACGTAGGCACATACTTGCGTTGGCTGCACTTTGCTCTCAGTAATGACGTCCCCTCAAACACAAGCCACTATCGTACACGTTGTCCCAGCTTTGAATCTTCCCTAGATTAAAGGTCTACTCAGCTTCTATCTGTTCAGCTGCCCACACCCCCCGTACCCTGATTCGCTTTGGCGCATATTCGACTCCCGTCGTTGAGCTCGCAGCACCGGGACTCGCCCATCCCAATGCCTACGCAGACCGGATCGCGGGGGCAAGTCCGCACGCCGGCATCTGCACCAGTTTCCCGGGTCTACCGCAGCTCCCGACCATCGCAACAAGCTCGATTTCCTAGCAAGAGCTCATCCGTCAAGACATATGGCCGACGACACGCGACGAAGCGACCATATCTGAAGCAGCAGACACTGACCCAGATTAACTATCTCGTCCCGGTGGACAATCCAGAAGAGATGGGTCTCTTGCAGGATACCGATGAAGGGGACCACCACGACAGGGACTGTGAGCAGGAGGAAGAGAAGCAGGCCAAAGAGGAACAACAGGAGCGCCCACAGAAGCGTCGCAGGACGATGGGTGATGCGTCGGGCTCGTCGTTCTACACGCAGACCCTAACGCAGTTTCTGTCGGCCAACGCAGGACAGGATGAAGGCGACGACGGCGGCGGGTTGCGTATTGTAGACTCGCAGGACGAGGGCGACCTGGCTTCCCTCGCTTCTCCCGAGAGAAACGGCACGATGCGAGCGACAACGAAGGGCACCGACTCTCTCCTTGTCTTGGGGCAAGGTGGGGAGGCAGAACACGGGCGAAATGGACGAGACGGATCGGTGCCGAAGCCGATGCAGGGAAGCCGGCCAGCCTCGGTTATCTTCCAGACTCCGACGCGTCAGAAGACCAAGGTCGAAATACCGTCCTCGCTGCCGAGCCCATTCACTCCTATGCTCGAGCGTTACAACATGACCCAGCGATCTCCTCTCAGCCAGAAGTCTACCGGCGTCGAGGCCCCGCCTCTCTCCATAGCGACCGTGGCTACCTCGGTGCCGAAGCGCCCTCGAACTCTCGTCATACAAGATACTTTTAGCTCGGCCCACAGCTCTCTCAAGAGCGAACGGCACGGGACCCCCCCGACCATTCCTCGAACACCGTCTCGGCCGCTTGTTTCGACGCGAAAGCAGAAGCATCCATCCGAGAACGAGGCCGAGGTTGAGGTCAGCGAAGGTCTCTCCGAACCAGAGACCCCATCATTGAGCACCCTTCAGCGCTCTAGGCAACCCCTTGCCGAGATACCTGATACGGACGACGAGCTCGGTAGCTTAGGACCTACCCCTTTGAAGATCGGAGGCCGGGGATTCGATGTCTTGAAGGAAACGCCTCGAAAGGAGGTCGATGATGAGGATGTAGAGACAGAGGAGGGTTCGGACGTCGAGCCGGGCACTCCGACTCCTTTAGCCAGGAGAGGGGCGGCGTCGGAAGTTCGTCGCAGTCCTGTAGAGGTGAAAGGTCCCGTGCCTTCTCGAGCAAGCAAAGGCGGCCTGGTGACCGCCGCCAGGCCTACTTCGCAGACGTCGGCAGCAGGATACAGAACCAAGGGGGGAAGCCCGGCCCTTCCGGCAGGGCATGAGGAGCCTAAGACTCCCACCCCCATTGGCTCCGTTCGGAGGTCCGTGGCGGTTGTGGAAATCAGCTCGGACATCGTCAGCTCGGCTCATCGCCATACCACTCCCACCGCGCCTCCCAGTAGCGATCTCGAGATCGTCGACACAACTCTTTCCTCACCTCTACAGCTGGCGGCACCGGCCAAACAAACGCCAGAGATTAAGCAGCCGGCGGCGAAGAGCCAATTCTACACCCAGGCTCTAGAGAGCCAGCGCGTCCCCCTGGAAATAATCCGCACCATGGGACCGCAGACAGACCGGTCCGATATCATTATATCCATCCACCCCGAGCACGTGGAGAAGATCGTGAACGGGACGAAAGACCATGAGTTCCGGGATTACAAGATCCCCCACACGGTGAGCCGCCTCTGGATCTACGTGACACGGCCTGCCTGCGAGCTGCGGTACATGGCGACGATCAGCACGTTCAAGCAGCCCGGCGAAATCGACAGCCAGAGCGGAGTGGGCAACGCCGAGTTCAACGCCTGCAGCATGTCGAAGTTTGCATACGAGCTGCTACAAGTCTATCAGGTGAACAATCCTGTATCCCTAGAGACGATGAAGCAGAACGGGTGGGTCGGCGGTCCGCCGCAGAAGTACGTCTACGTGCCTCCCACCGTCGTCGGCGCCCTTCTCGGCAACTTGCGGTGCGCTCTATTTGCCGAAAAGGGCGAGAGCGGGCAACTGGTAGGCGACGAGGACGACATCGACCTGTCGAGCTCGCAGGAGGTTGAGGCTCAGATCCACAGCGACATAGCCCATACCCAACACCGGCAGCAGCAACAAGCGCGGCGCCAGCTCGCGCGGGACGTGGACGCGGACGAGGAACTCGTTCCATCAAGCCAGCAGCTGGTAGGGGACTCCCGACCTCGAGGACCGGCGGCCTCCTCCGCTGCCCTCGGCCTGCCGCCGCTGTCTAATAATAAGAAGGGTACTGAGCTCCGTCGGGCACCGCAGGGTCGAAGGTACAATACTCGTTCCCAGGTGGCGACAAGCGAAAAGAGGGACGCCATGGAAGAAAGCGAGAACGATGGAGACATAGTGCGGCCTTCGCAGGCGACCACAGCCAGCTCGCCATCAAGTCCGATGCCATCGCCTGAGAAGGCAGCGGCGTCTCTGCCGTCGTCTTCGGCTACCCGGCCAGTCCTGGGCTCCAGCGGCCCCTCCTCGCTCTCCCAGTTCCGGCTCCTAGGCGGCAGCGACAGCAGTCCCATGCTACGGCGTTCGAGCGCCCGGCTGCAGCAGGCGCCGTCGTCTTCGCAGGGCACCTTGCTACCGGATAGCCTGTATGATGATGTCAGGCAGGCACCGGTGATCCTAGACTCGGAGGACGAATTGGACGATTGAGAGATGGCTTGCGGATGGCGGATGATGCACAGCTGGGCGTATATGCTACGGAGCAGGAATGGAAATTTCTTTGAGATATAAATATAAGTATGGGTTAGTAGATGGTTAGCAGCGATGCCGGCGTGTCCCCGATATGGAACAATGTAGCAATAGTCCCCTGATTCTGTTTCTGGTGGTGGGGTTTCCATCTAAATATGCCGTCGTCTATCCTATGGCGGTTATAGAAAACTGATGTAGATATCTCATAACCCGCAATGTATTCACAGCTTCCAGCCAGGCGTCTAACAACAATCTCATCCGCATAGCTGCACTAAGTACTAAGGGAATCTGCAAAGGAAAGGTGCAGGGGATATATGGGGTTTGAAACAATAAGAGGGCTTTGTCCATACTTGACCTCCCATGTTATACCGTGGTGGGGCTGAGCACAGAGACTGAGACTCAATCAAGGCCAATGTGCTGGGGCCGAATGGGCAAGGCAGCTCCTAACTTTCCACTTTCTACTGCATCTTGATGTCTCAACTAATGTAGGTACATCCTGCCTGCAGATCTATGAATGTCATCAGCTCCAAAATAGCACATGTACGGATCCGTCCAGAACTGTAGCCCTGGAGCTTCCATTATGCACTTTGCAGGGATCACACAGTCCTCCGCAGTCCGCAGCTGGTGGAGGAGGCTACAGGGGAGGCTTAACGGGGCACCGGGGCCAGCCGCCAAAACCAGAGCAGCCAGACAAAGAAGCACAGGCCCATTTGCCTAACTAGCGGCCCCGGGGAGCTGCGCTAGCGTGGTTCGGAAGGACATCCTTCGTTGGCTGGGCTTCTATGCATTCAACCCATCTCCGAGCGCACCCCTAATAATTCGACCGCGACAACTTCAGCAATCCCTCTCCTCAATTCCGACCACCACATTTGCTATCATCACCTGCTACCCCTCGATTGCAACGCAGATTTGCTTTGCGTTCTGTGCGTCATTGGCGCCTCTTAAAAATGCTGCAGCCTCGACAGCGCTCCCGATTTCCCTGCCTCTGACTTCAGCCCGTGTCTGCCACTCGACCCGAGATAAACCTCAGCTTGCCAGGCCACTGCTCTTGCTTCTTCTATTGCTGCCGCCGCTGCAGCTGTTGTCGCCATGTCGATGACTAATAGCCGAGAGACGACCCGGGCGGAGAGGTTTGAGGATGAGAAGAAGCGCATCATTGAGAGCTGCTTTAACAAGAAGGACGAAGACGGGTCAAGTACGTCACATCTCCCCTCCCCCCTCCTTGCCCCTCCCCTCTCTCCTTGTTTGCCTCCTCGCTTCTTCTACTCTTTGCTCCAAAGCCTTTGCTCTTGCTCTTGCCCTGGCTTCAGGAGTGTCTGCGCATCTATACACGTCATTCCAAGCCCATACACACTCTGCTCTAAGCCTGTTTTCAAGCTGCTCCCAGACTGCTCCCAGACTGCTCCCAAGTTATGGGTCTTGCTGCTAACCTTGGACCTTCATCGCCGTCTTAGTACTTGAGACATACATTACCCATATCAGAATAACAGAGTACTCGAGCCATCCCACGACTCCCCCACCGCCCCAGGCCAGGACTCCACAGTCCGAGAAGCCCCGAGTCATCATTGTCGCAGTGAGGAAATCAGGCCGGGTCCGAGTTCACAAGTCGAAGGAGAACATAAATGGGACCTTCTCTATTGGCAAGACCTGGGACCTTAACGACCTGTCTGCCATCGAATCCTTCACATCAGCCAGCACCCCGGCCGACTTCCGACAATGGGCGGGCAGCGTTGGCTTTACCGTAACGCTGGGGAAGCCGTATTACTGGCAGGCGCAGACAGAAAAGGAGAAGAGGTTTTTCATTGCAAGCCTACTGAAGATTTATGGCAAATACACTGGGGGCCGGTCGCCCATCCTTTCTGGGTTCGACCAGCAGGAGATGGACGCTATCCAGGGCGGTGCGCAGCGGCGAGCACCGTCCGGCCCGTCGCAGCAGCAGCAACAGCAACAACAACAACAACAACAGCAGACGCTCGCCCCCGCACCCATGCTGGCTCCAGCAGCACCCAGCCGACCGACTATCACCCCAGGCCCGCCACCGTCGAGCCAAAACTCGGTTGTCTCGGTACCTAGCAACTACGGACCGGGACTTGGCCAGACTCCCGGCGACTTGCGAGCGCAGACTTTGCGCACCGCTCCGCTCATGCCGAATGTTCCCTCGTCCCCGGCCGGTAGTATCGACTCGTCGCGATCGGCGAACCAGGCAGCTTTGCGACGGTTGGCGGGGAGCAACCGAAGCCAGGAGTCGGTGGCGGCGTCGTCCACGGCGCGCAGCGATGACGGAAGCAGCATACCTCCGCGATCACGAAACGGCCCCGTCAACGGCGTCGGTGCCTACGGCCTCGCAGAAAGCCCGGCGTTGGAAGAGAAGCCACCCGAGCGGAAGCGCCCACCAATGGACCCTACGAGACCGCAGGGCCTGGTAGATGAAGGGCTGGTCCCGGCACCGCTGATGAGCTCGGTAAGGTCCAGAGATCCCGTGGTGCCCCCGCGAAACGCCGAGCGCATGTCACCGCGTCGCCAGGCCTCGGTGGGCTCGCGAACGGAGACGGCTTCCACTCGATCGGTTTCCATCCCGGAGGCTCTGAACAGAGTAGACGTAGTACCTCCCCCCCCCCTCAAAAGTCCGATGAACGGCTCCTTCCCCAACATGTCTGCCGTCACTTCTACCCCCCCTCCTCCTCCCCTCCCCACGGCTCCGTCGACCGGCTCTGAGCCGGAGCCGAGAGCCGAAACTCCCGCCTCAGCGCCCGTTGAATCTCCTCCGATAGCCGATGAGGAGACGCGACCCGGCCTTGGGCCCATGATCAAGAAGTCCAAGGGCGACATCGCGGGCGCCTTCTGGAAGGCGGCGAACGCCGCGGCTGCCTTCAAGCCGCGACCGGGCGGCGCCGGAGAGCGTTTGCGGCAGGCCCAGAGCAAGAGTAACGATGGCCCTGACGGCATTACGAGCGTGGTGCCGGCACCACCGCGCCCTGTATCGGCCGAGAAGCCCAAGCCGGCAGCCGAAGAAAGACCTAAGACGCCACAGCGGGCATCCGGCGGCGTACCCGAGGTTAAGGTTACGGTGCCGCTATCCAGCAGGCCGTCGAGCATCCAGTCTATCAAGGAGACGGCTAAGGCGGCTGCGGCAGCGGCGCTGCGGGAGCCCGAACCCGACCCTCGGCGCTCGATTATAGAAGGAGACGACGCCAAATACCTCGCGACTCTGGGCGTTGACCCTAGCATTCTGGACAGCCGGGGCCGCGAATTCGCCAAGTGGCTCGACTTTTTCGGCTGGGTCCCCGGCGGGCAGATGCGGTCGCGCAACTACGAAGACATGAAGGTCGACATCGAGCGCGAGTTGAACAAGGCGCAGGCCGGAGGCTGGCTGGCCCGTTTTGAGGAGGAGGACGAGCGAGTAGAGGCCATCAAGAAGGGTATCGACACAGCCATCGCGGAGTGCGAAGAGCTGGATAATCTCCTCACGCTGTACAGCGTGGAGTTATCGGTGGGCCCCCCTTGCGTTCCGTCCTTTTTTGCGTGTCCGCCCAACGTAAAGTATTCATTAAAAGACTAACGCGTGCTGGTTCGGATAGACCCTCTCGGACGACATTGCCTACATCGAAGCTCAGGGGCAAGGCCTGCAGGTGCAGGCGGCGAACCAGAAGCTGCTCAAGAAAGAGCTTGAATCTCTACTAGATATATGCGCCATCACGGCCAGCGACCTCGAGGCTCTGAGATTGGCGCCTCTCGAAACCACCGCGGGGATGGAGGAGATCGAAGGAGCGCTAGTGGCCTTGTTTAAGGCCATGATCAAGATCGATCCCAGCATGGGCAACGCCGAAACGAGGAAGAGCGAGGATGGGAGCAGCGACCTTCCCGGCCTCAACAGCGACTTCGGGACGATGCGCATCGTGCAGGAGAAGAAGGAGATGTACACCTCCGAGAGCAACGTCTTCGTCCGCCGGCTCGTCGTCTTCATGGCGACCGAATTCGACAGCGCCCTCAACATGGTCAAGCGAGCCGTAGACGGCGCGCTCACCAAGAAGGCGGACCCCCGCAGTCACGAGGTCGGCAGAGACGTTCTGTGGAAGTACAGCCCGCTCATGCTCTACGCGCGCGATGTCGATTTGGACAACTGGAACCGGATCATCCAGGTCTACCAGGAGAAGAGCCATCCGATCTACAAGGGCGAGTTCAAGGACGCGTTCGACGCGTGGAAGAAGAACGCGCGGAAGCCCTCGGGCGAGGAAGCGGAGCTGCTCTTCACGTCCCTGCAGGAGAAGAAGGAGGAAGGCATCGCGACGACGGCGCGAAAGCTGACCGTCAAGCGCAGTCAGACGCTGGCCAGGAGCCTGCGGTCGCCCCTGGGCGATGGCGGCGGCAGCAGGACGAACCTGGACAAGGCGATCGACAACCGCAGCCACCCTTACGAGGTGTTTGCGAGCGTGCTCGACGAGCTGCTGCCCTTGGTGGAGATGGAGCAGAACTTCATCATCGACTTCTTCCACGCCACGACGTTGGAGCAGGCCGACTTCATCGAGGTGGTCACGGCCGTCCGGCCCCGGGATCGCCGCGGCGGCGGCGACCTCAGGCGGCACCGGCTGATGGAGCCGGACCGGGATCTGGCGAAGCGGGTGACGCGTGCTATGGAGGTCGTGTTCTCCTTCTTGGAGCAAGACCTGCAAAACCTGGTCGCCTGGGTCCTGTCCATGGATCCTCTGTACGTCCGACAATCTTCCCCGCGACCTTATCGCTACCATGAACGGCTCAAGCTAACAGACCTTGACATAGGCAAGGAATAGGCGTGCTGGCCACGCTGGAGCGGAAGCTGACGGAGATGAGCCAGTCGAACCAGGACTTCCTCAACAGCATCTTGCAGAAACTGAACGGCGGTCTGGAGGGCCGCTTCAAGAAGTTTGTGGATGAGCAGATCCGGGCTATCGAGGAGACCAAGGTCAAGATTAAGAAGCGCAAGGGCGTCATCGGGTTCATCCGCATCTTCCCGCAGTTCAGCGCGGCCGTGGAGAACATGCTGGTGGGCACGGACCTGGGCCTGAGCGTGCGGCGCACGGTGGACCGGGAGTACGACCGGATCCTCAAGTCCATGTTCGACTCGCTCAAGGTGATCGCGCGGGAGAACCCGGCGGTGACGGTGGCGGGGGCGGCGTCGGCGGACCCGGAGGACAAGGAGGCGCTCAACTTCCACATCCTGCTGATCGAGAACATGAACCACTACCTCGAGGAGGTGGACTCGCGCGGGGTGGAGGTGCTGGACGAGTGGAAGGAGACGGCGTCGGCGGAGCTGGACGAGCACATGAGCCTGTACCTCAACGCGGTGATGCGGCGGCCGCTGGGCCGGCTCCTGGAGCAGCTGGAGAACATCGAGGCGCAGCTGGCGACGGGCAAGTCGCCGTCGGCGGTGGCGGGGCAGCCGAGCAACTCCAAGGCGGTGTTCAACAAGGTGCTGGGCAGCTACGACGCCAAGGAGGTGCGCAAGGGCATCGAGACGCTGCGCAAGCGGGTGGAGAAGCACTTCGGCGATGCGGACGACCCCAACCTCAGCAAGGGGCTCGTCAACCGCGTGCTGCGCGAGTGCGAGCGCTTCTACGGCGAGGTGGAGCTGCGCATCAGCAACGTCACCACCAACGTCTACGGCGGCGACGTGCTGTTCGAGTGGCCCCGCGCGGAGGTCAAGAGCGCGTTTGCCACCATCGGGCGCTGATCCCCGCAGGCAGCGCTGTGTGTTAAGGAGGATAGATACTATGTAAGAAGGACAGCTTGAGAAGATCAGGCAGGACGGGCACTTGTTGGGATCAGGAAGGGAGGAGGGAGATGGGATGACAGGGACGTCTTGTTTTTGGGGTGAGATCCGCCAGATCAGATCAGACGATCCGACGAGACGATCCGATGAGACGAGACGAGAAGCTGGATACCGGGTACCTGCCCGAGGCGTGACCTTATATACGAGTGTGCTAGCGCCCTCGAGTGTCCTTTTCAGATGGCAGGAAAATCCATATAGCGTCGTGGTGTCGATCGATGTTCCCCGGCGCTGCACTGCAGGCTCGAGCACTTCCATCCATGTCTTGGCGTCCTCGCCCCTTCGAGTCGAATTGTCTGCCCGCTCATCTGACAATCCCCAGCCGGCATCGGTTTAGCTTTTGACTGCTGACCGGGTCCAGGAAGGCTAATCCGATGCGGCCTAGCTCCCTTCGCCTAGGTTTCGACTGCGAACCCGCGCCCCGTACGGCACCGTAAGCACTCAAATCACCGGCTCCAGGACAGGGCTTCTTTTCTGGCTCTCGTTGTTTGTCGCCCGGCTTGGTGTTCCGTCGGGCTTCGGGACCTTTCTGGCGCCGCATCTGACCCGAGCCCGGGCGTCTGTGTAAGTACCAAGGCCGTCGCCAAGACGACCCAAGGGGGGAGAGGAAACGAAGGCTACTAAGCGCCGGCGCGCCAGTGTTTCCCAGCTGGGACAGCGAGAGCTGGAAGAGAAAGGAAGAGAGCGCAGACAAACCGTCTGCTGGGGGCAAAGCGCGAGGCAAAGCGCGATCGATGGAGGTGGCCGCCCGCAGAGAAGCGGCCCCTGGAGTTATCGGTTTTTAAGCGCCGCCTAGGCCCTAAACAGTAACCCCCGCAGGTGGCTTTGGGGGGCTTGCGGCGCTGAGAAGGTACCCAGGCACGCAAGGTTGGGGGCCAAAAAAGGACAAGGCCCACCTGTGCCACGCCCTGTGCCGTTCGCTCCCCGGCCTAATAGTGCTAATTTCTCCTGGCCCCGGCGCTCCGTCCCAATTCGCAACTGATCCGCACGCGCAACCGTCCAGGCTGCGGGTCTCGCGAATCCTTCGGCCAGGCCTTCGACCTCTCATGTCTCACGCTGGTGTGCGGTGGAGGGGCGCAGGATCCGGGATGAGACGACAAGGCTGCAGGGGGGCGTCTGTCGGTCCCTCAGCCAGCAGTCCGTTGGTCAGGCGGTCCATCGCCGAGGCGTCGCGCGTCGAGGTACGTAGTAATCCCTACAGGAGTACCAGGCACTCCGGGACGCTACCTTGGAGCACGCTGCCACGCTGCCCGGCCTGGCTTCCCACACTGGCACGCCGCCTCGCTCGCTCGGCCGCTGCCTCTCCTCGGTTTGTCATGCATCCATGCGCGCGCGCATGCGGCTGGCCGGGGACGGGCCTGTCTGCTCTGTCTGCTCATTTGTAGGCGGCTCCCGGTCTCCCTCCTCTCGCTGGTACCAGGCAAGGTCATCGTCTCTTTTCCTCGCTCGCTCGCTCGCTCGCTCGCTCACTCACTCATCCCCCGTCCCGCCCGCTCGTCCGCTCTCTGTCCTTTCTTTCTTCTCCCTCTCCTACGCAGACGTCGCTGGCGCTGGCGAGGCGGTACACTCGAAGGCGGGACTCCCAGTCCAGTCCAGCCGGCTCCAGTCGGGTCGGGTCCAAGCTCAGGCGAGCCAACGTCCCATCGGATACTGACCTCGCGCGGCTGTGCTGTCCACCCATCCACCCGCCCATCCCTGCCTTACCGTACCGTCGCTGCCCGTTCTCTCTCTTCCACCCCTCCGCCTCCCTTCCTCCTCTCCCTCTGCTCCTCTCCCTCTCCTCCTTCTTCCTTCCCCTCCTTCTTCCTTCCCCTCCGCCTCGGAGTAAGAAGGGACGGACAGACGGACGAACCGAATCGAGAGCGCGTCGGACGCGCCGCATCGAAGGTGGAAAAGCGGCAGATGGATGTCCCGTCGTCCCAGTCGCCCGACTCCGCCAAGGAGATCGCGCACCCGGGCCAGATGTACCCGGGCCTAGAAGTCGTGAACAACATGCCTCCCCTGCCGCCGCAGCAGTACCACCAGCACCAGCACCAGCAGCAGCAGCAGCAGCAGCAGCAGGCGGGAGACTACATAGGATACGATGCCTACGGGGGCAAAATACCGCCGGGGCCGTCGGCGTACGACGCGGCAGCGCCTCCGCCGCCGGAGCGGACGATCCTGGGCCTGCGGAGGGTGACGTTTATGCTGACGGTCGCGCTCGTCGCCGTCATCATCGCGGCGGCCGTCGGCGGCGGCGTCGGAGGGTCGGTGGCCGTCCAGAACGCCAAGTACGTGCCCTCGCCCGTCCTGGTATGATCTTTGATCTCCCCCCGTACAAGGTGCTCACCAGCCTCCGACTCCAGAGACGCGGCGAAGGCATCGGCCACGGTCACGGTCACGGTCACGACGACGGCGAACCTCGTGCCGGCCACCGGCGGCCCCGGCGCGTCAACATCGACGGCGGGCGCCAGCAGCACGGCCTCGGGCGGGCTGGTGGTGCCGACCGGCACGCTGGCCGTCGACTGCCCCGGGCTGGACAGCGAGGGCACGCAGATCATCACGCTGGGCACGCAGACGTGGCGCTTCACGCCCAAGTGCGGCACCGACTACCAGGGCGACGACTTCGGCGCCGTCATCGTCTACTCCTTCCACGACTGCCTCGAGGCCTGCGCCGCGCACAACCACTACAGCGGCGCGGACGAGTGCATCGCCCTGCACTTCTCCGGCGACATGGAGAACGCCATCGCCCTCAACTACGGCAACTGCTGGCTCAAGAACGGCACCGGCCGCGAGTCCCCGGGCGGCGATAACCTCAGCGTCGGCGCCTTGCTGGTCAGCACGTCCAAGTAATAGGGGAGACGGGAGACGCCGGGGCTGTAGGGGGCCTTGGTCAACCGGACTTGGCCGAGCTGACTGGGAGCCGACTGGAGTAGCATCTCGTGCTGTAATTTTTTTTTTTTGGATTCTTTCGGGTTGATTTTCTTTTTTTTTTTCCCCTTCGGGCTGTACCTATATTATACCATCTACTTACCTTGTTACCCTTACCTAGTACGGACGTACGTACGCACATACCATGCATATTCGAACGCCAGGCCATGGCCGCGAGAGATACTTTGCCAAGGTTTCCGTTGATGGATGTTGATGGATGTTGATGGGCTGACTGGCCGACTGGTGGCTCTGGCTGACTCGCTGACTAATTGTCCTCTTTCTCTCCCACCTCCTACTTCCTTGAACGCCACTGCACAGTGCAACGCCGGGCTAAACCCAATCGAGTCGTCTTGCGTCGAGCCGGTGGCGTGCATGTACTCAGCGGTACGTGTGCGCCATCCAATCTTCTCAACGTGGCTCTGCCATCTCGGAAGGGCATGCCGGCGCCGAAGCAGGAGGAAGCCGCCAAGGGGCTGCGGTGTCTGGGCACTTTCTGGAAGTACAGCCTAGGTAGGCACGGTAGGGGGTATGTACTGTACTAAAGTACGAAAAGCAGACACGTCGCTTGGAAGATGCCTGTGTAATGCTCCGTGCTATAGTCGTCCAGGTACAGTCCCGTCTTGTCGCTCTTGGCGATTACGTAGATAGGCGCGTCCAAGAGGTGCTTATATAGATAGGTACTAATGGGGACTTGTTGGGCACCGGTTGCACGTCCGACTGCGGTCCGGGCTGGAAAATATCCTCCGTCCTCCGTGCTCCGTAAATAGCACCTTAACTACCATGTACCGACCTACCTGGAGGGCATAGAAGTCCAGGGCCAAGGGAGGCGAATGGCCGCCGCATCTATCATGCTATCATGCCATCGTAGCACTGCATCCATATCTCCTCATTGCTTCTGCTCCGTCCAAGAGCGATAGCACCGCAGATCATCCATGATCCCATCGCGTAACGGCAGGCATATGGCGACTTAATCTAAACAGAAAAGGGGGGGCAAGCCTCCGCAGGATCTCTAGCTACTACTAATCCGGGTCCTATAGCCTCGCGATGTGATCCGTATTATGCTCTATACGCCCCGGGCTCCGCTTCCCGTCCCAAATTGCCCGCTTTGCCGTGCCAAGACCTTCGGACGTCCCTCTTTTGCCGAACTACCCCCATTCCCGATTCCCGTTCGTGCTTCTGGCTCGCCACGGCGCACTTTACGATATAGATTGGCTTCCTCGGCCTAAGAGGCGAGCCCCCTCGGCTCTGTCCAGACGGATGGGCGGTTAAGCTCGAGGGGGCGGATTCCGCTTCTTCGTCCCTTTTCTTTTTCGACGACGGGACGGGCGTTCCGGGGGTCGCTGTAGCGTATCTCCAGGCCCGCCCTATTTATATATCGCAGGAGCCCGTCCGTGGGAGGGAAGGGGGGAGGGAGGGCTGCTTGCCCCCTTTTGTACTTCTGGCGGAGCCCGACCTCGCTTCTGCAGTCGCTGTTGTTACCATCTCGATAGCCTCCTCTTCTACTGAGAATGCGTCTGTTATTGGAGATCGCCGCGGCGGCGGTGGCCCTCGTGGGCGCCGGTACGTCCCCCTTTTGGCCCTTAGCCCCTGCTTCCCCTGACTCCCGCCCCTGAATGCTGACAGGAAGCAGCCCAGGCCAAGGTGGAGGCGCTGCCGCTGCCGACGACGTGCAGCGGGGTGCCGGCGGCGCACTTCCCGGCGATGACGCTGGCGGCCGGGTGGAAGGTGATGAAGATCGCGGGGGGGCTGCGGCAGGTGCGCACGATCGTGTGGGACCCGGAGGGCCACATGCTGGTGTCGCAGGCGGGCAAGGGCATCTCGGTGCACACGTTCGGCGCGGACGGGTGCATCAACAGCACGACGATGCTGGTATCCAACGTGGCGCTCAACCACGGGCTGGCGCTGACCCCCGACGGCAAGACGATGTACGCCAGCTCGGAGCGGACGGCCTTCAGCTGGACGTACGACGCGGCCACGATGAAGGTCAGCAACCAGAAGACGGCGGTGGCGGGCATCGACTCGGGCATCCACTCGACGCGCAACATCCTGGTGGTGCAGTCCAACCCCAACATGATCCTGCTGCAGGTCGGCAGCAACGCCAACTTCGACTACGCCGCCTCCGACAAGGGCACCGGCCGCGCCATCATCAAGATCTTCGACATGAGCAAGGCCCCCGCCGCGGGCTTCAACTACAAGACCGACGGCGAGGTCTACGCCTACGGCGTGCGTAACGAGATCGGCTTCACCTCCGACCCCAACGGCCACGTCTGGGGCGTCGAGAACAGCGGCGACGACTTCACCCGCACCATCAGCGGCCGCCGCACCGACATCCACAAGGACAACCCCGCCGAGAAGCTCAACTACCGTACGTCTGTCTCCTCGCTCCGCCCGCTTTGTTCCCCGCTCGCCGGGGCATATCCGGCGTGTTGTTCTGTTCTTCGCTCCGCTCGCCCCGCTCCTCGCTTTGTTCCTCGCTCGCCAGGGCGTAGCCGGCGTGTTGTCCCGCCTCCTTTCGTCCCCCTCTCTGTTCCTCGCTTTGTGATATGTCCGTGGAGAAGCTGACGGGAACAGTGGGCGACCCCCTCAAGGTGCGCGACGCGTGGTACGGCTACCCGACGTGCTTCACGGTATGGGAGCCATCGGCCTTCACGGGGCTCAAGACGGGCGCGCAGTTCGTGCTGTCGCCCAACGCGTCGTACGCGGACGACACGTGCAACGGCAAGTCCACGCCGCCGCGGCTATCGTTCCAGGCACACAGCGCGCCCATCTGGAACGCGTTCGACGGTGACGCCAAGAACATGTACGTGACCTTCCACGGCTCGTGGGACCGCCAGCCGGCCACGGGCTTCAAGGTCGTGCAGGTGCCCTTCACCAAGCTGGCCAACGGCCAGTACGACCCCGTCGCCCCCGCCGATAGCATGAAGGGCTACACCGACATCTGGGGCGCCACCAACGCCGGCTCCTGCACCGCCAACGGCCTGACCCAGAGCAACTGCATCCGCCTGTCCGCCATCGCCTGGGACCCCGCCGGCCGCGGCCTCTTCGTCGGCAGCGACAACGCCGCCGAGGGCGAGATCTTCATCCTCTCGCAGAGCAAGTAGGCCGGCGGCCGAGTCGTCTTTTGTTTTGTCTCTGCACCGTGTACGGATAACAGAAGGGAGAGCGCCGGATGGTGGGAAGGGCCACTGGTGGGAAAGTGAGATGGAAGCTGGCAGCGACAGGTAGGGCATTTCCCCGGACAGGCTAAAAGGTAGGGAATGCCCGCCTGACCACTCGGGTAATTTGTCTGTATGGCCGCACTTTCCGCTGTATACTTTCTGCTATATTAACACTCTCCCTATTACGCCGTACGTGCTCCATCCACTACCTGCATCTACCGATCTTCAGACTGTACAGGACCTGCGTGCTATTGTCCTCGTCGTGCTTTGAACTGCCCGTAAATCAAGATGTGTACAGTATATATACTGAGGCGTTTGTCTCCGTCCTGGCCGAGATGCCATGTCTCTCCTTCTAGCTCTTTCTGCCCATCCTGACGTGACGTGGACCTGTCCTACCTGTCCGACCCGACTTGACGGAAGATGGTCCCCTCCGCGCTGCTGCTGCTGATGGCAGCCGCCACGGCCCACGCCCACTGTGCGTCTCCCGCTTGTTCTCCCTTTCAAAACCCTTGCTGACAGGACAGACCGCTTCTCGAAGCTGATCGTGGACGGCGAGGCCGAGGCCAAGGAGTGGACGTCCGTGCGCATGACCAAGAACTACCAGGACGACCACGGCGTGACCGACGTGGCCAGCGCCGACATCCGCTGCTTCCAGCTGCGCACCGGCACCGGCACCGCCTCCGTGCCCGCCGGCGCCGCCCTCGGCTTTGTCGCCGACCAGGGTGTCACCCACCCGGGCCCCGTGCAGTTCTACATGGCCCGCGTGCCCGAAGGCCGCGACGTCAACTCCTGGGAGGCTACCGGCAACGTCTGGTTCAAGGCCGCCAGCATTAACGGCGACGACCCCGGCGCTAAGACCAGCGGCTTCACCTGGCCCACTTACCGTACCTCCCCTCTTTGCCCCTTTAGTTATTTTCTTCTTGGTAAGCACCGAAAAGGCCAGCCAGCTTACATCCTTCACCGCCCTTAGACAAGAAGAGCGTCAACTTCACGGTGCCTGCGAGCCTGCCGAGCGGCAAGTACCTCGTCCGCGTGGAGAGCATCGCCCTGCACCAGGCCCAGTCCCCCGGCGGTGCCCAGTTCTACCTCGCCTGCGCTCAAGTCGAGGTCACCGGCGGCGGCACCGGCACTCCCGGCCCCCTCGTCTCTTTCCCCGGTGCCTACCGCTCCGGCGAGCCCGGCCTCATCTTCAGCTGGCAGACTACGAGCTACACGCCGCCTGGACCGCCCGTCTGGGAGGGCTAAAGCGAGGAGGGCTAAAGCGGGGAGACGGCAGCAGGTCTATGGAGAGGAAGCGAAGCATTACTAAAAGGCTCGAAACGTTTGACTTTCTCGCGTTGGTAGCCCGCATCGCGAAATACGTCTAGTACTTGCCAAGACTCCGATCCGTGCCTTGCCTCCTGATCCCCGTGCTCGCGCCCATGCCCTCGCCACTACTGCCCGCCCTGCGGCGCCGGCTCTTGACCCCCTCGAGAGCATCCTGCATCCACCGCGCCACTTGGCTCCCGCGGCGACTGGGAGCGGCCGTAGTGCCCCTTTCACCCATGCCGCCTCCCTGCTGATCCAGAAACGCCTCCCTGCCCGACTCCTTCACGCTGTAACCGGTCGCCGGCGGCCCGCTATCGGTAGTGCCTCTTCTTGCCCTCGCCATCGTCCATTTTCTCCTCGTAGAGTCCGTCCATCCCTCTCCCACCGCTCTCGCGACCCCGTCCACCAGCACGTCCCACTTGTACCCGTACAAGAACGCGATTCCCAGCACGCCCACCGTCGTGGGCACGGCCACGGTCCAGAACAGCGTCTGCGTGCTGTCCATATTGCGGACGTCGGTCGTGTTCATGCCGAATACGCTGGCGACGAACGACAGGGGGAGGAAGAACAGCGTGACGATGGTGAAGACGCGGATGGCCTTGCCGTGGCCTTCCTCGAGGATCTCGATGGTCTGCTTTACGTGCTCGCGCAGGCTGCCGGCCCGGGCCTGCAGGACGACGAGCTCGGCGTCGCGGTTGCGGAGGTGCTGGAGCTGGTGGCCGACGTAGCGGCTCTCCAGCGCGAACAGGTTCTGGCGCGCCACTGTCGTGACGGTGCGGGCGGCTTCGGGGGAGCACACGCTGAGGTAGTATTCCAGGAGGCGTGTCTGGGCCTCGCCAAGACTGCGGAGCGCCTGTAGCTCCTCCTGCAGGGCCTGGATGTCGAGGAAGACGCGCCGCTGCGGGTTGCGGCTGGCCTGGAACTGGAGCTTGGCTGCATATGCCCGGTACAGAGCTACGACGTCGCTGCGGTTGTTGTTCTTCGAGGCGGGTAGGAGATGCTTCTGGTGATGCTGCCGATAATGGTGCCGCTGTCCCTGCTGCTGCTGCTGCTGCAGGGAGTTGTCTTGAAGATTGCTTACCACCACGGCGGCTAGAAACTCGACGCCGATTGCGTCCCAGCTGATGCTATTGGTACTATCGTGGATGCCGGCCGCTGCGGCCGCCTCCATCGTCGCCGTTGTCGCTGTTGCCGCCGTCGTCATTCCCGAGAGCATGATGTCCGTTTCGGCCTTGGACAGGGCCACGGTGGCTCGCATGAAACACTCCCTCCCGCGGTTGACGATGTCGGCTATGACGGTGTACAGCTCCGGCGGCACCTCTTCGGACCGCGCCCCCGTCGCTTCGTCCGGCATCCACTCGTTGGCTAGAGAGAGCCGTTTGGCGGTGATGACGTGCAGCATCACGATCTCTTCGAAGGCGTACACGAGCTTGCTGGGCAGCATCGGCCGCCTGCTCTGGTTCTTATCGCCATCCTCGCCCTTTTTGTCATCGTCCTTGATCTCATTATTGTTCAACCCCACGACCATCAGCTGCAGCCGTCTCGCCTTACGCAGGAGCTCCCTCAGCTGTTGGAGGAACCCTCGTACCAGATGCGTGATCTGCACTGCCCGGCCGCTCCCGTGGCTGTTCTGTGTCGCCAACAGCCACACGAAGCACGGATCGTCGAAGAGGTTCTCGAACCGCGCCTTCCCCCGGCAATGGCTGTGGTGCTCGTGGATGTGGGCCAGCGCCTCCT
This sequence comes from Barbatosphaeria neglecta, assembly GCA_022813145.1. NCBI lineage: Eukaryota > Fungi > Ascomycota > Sordariomycetes > Barbatosphaeriales > Barbatosphaeriaceae > Barbatosphaeria > Barbatosphaeria neglecta. The sequence goes on from JAKLNC010000067.1 coordinate 87,003, forward strand.
CTGCCGAGTCGTACATGTGCTGCTCCGTGCAGGCAGCGCAGGCGCCAAACGCCGTCTTCGACCGGACTGACGGCTCGTTTTCCTCTTCCGAGAAGGACGTTGCCGTGTGGAATTCGCGGATCCACCATTGCTGTTTCGGGCTCAGACTCGTTTGAGCCTGGATGGCATATTTGACTTGCTGTAGATGTGCTAGTGAGAAACCACACCCCCGAGGTCGCCCTGGGGGGATAGTACTTACCCTGAAGATCCTATCGAGAGATCCCCAGTATCGACCGAGGACCTTATCGATGACCTGGACCTGGAGAGGCATGAACAGTCCCATAAGCTCCTTGGACAGTTCAAAGAGTTCTCTCACGTCCATGATCACGGATCGCTCGTCGGACGTCGTCGTCTGCGGAGCATTCGTAACAAGAGTGCCGTCGTCGCTGCCGCCGCCGCCGCCGCCGATACCGGCCCTGCTGCTTCCGGCGGTGGTCGAGGGTCGTATCGTCTCCTCCGTTGATGTCCCGAAGGGGTCCCGGCATGCCGATGCGGCGGCTTCGGATCCGCCCGCGACGTTGTTGCCGTTGCGATTATGAGTCCTCCAACGAGTTGCTCTGAAAGACGAAGCAAACGATGCACTCGGAATGGGGTCGTCTCCGTAGTTCGTCGAGGTTTCACCTCCTTCATCCCCTCCTTCATCGCTTACCGAGGAGGAGTCGGCTGGTGCTGCCATCTCCTCTACAGATAGAGCACCAGTCATCTCTACGTCGGCTCGCCGGTCCGCGTTGTTCATCCTGCTCGCTGCGTCAGGCACCCAGTAGTCATGACGCTGGTCAAACTCGGCCGGCGTGCACTGATAGGCACGCAAGTACAGCCTGCCGGTGACATCGTGGTTGGCGATGTCCTTGTGACACTTTCTCAAAATCCACATAAGCGCGTTGTTGCTCGTGGCACTATGATCTGCTGCCTGTTGCTGGTTTTTCTGCTGCTGCTGCTGCTGCTGCTTCTGGCGTGGTGGCCCTGCTGCCCCTGCTGCCCCTCCGGGGCTAGACCAGGTAAAGAAAGGGAGCTCTGGAACTCCGCCTTTGCCCAGCATAGAGTCGTGCCGCATATGGCGCGTGGGAGAGCGAGGCGGCGTAGGGGCGCCTGCCTGGGGAATTTCTTTATCCGCGTAGCGGCTGCTTAGGGTGCTCCTCTCGCTACTGCCACCGCTGGCAGCTTCGCTGGCGAAATGGACTCCGCGATGAGGTCGCCCCCTCTTCGGGGATAGATTTGGACTTCCAGGCAATCTCCTAGACTGATACCTGTAATGGCCCATCCGTCGCGGCGGAGCTTGCAGCCGGTCTGATCTGGTGGCGGACTCGATGCTGCTACTGGCGCTGCTATTAGCACTGCCGTCGACTTGGTCAGGCCCACCGGAGCCCGGAAAGGGGCCATAGCTCTCGTCCTCAGAGGCCGAATTCTCTGAACCATCGCCACCTTGTGGAGGATGGGATGGGAGGGCGGACACTCCCGGCAGGCTGCCGCTGTCGGTGTCGTCGCCCTCGTCCTGCAAGTGTTATTTCTGTCAGCGAGTCTGAGGACAAATAAAAGGGCAAGTATGACGAAACCAAAACTTACGGCTCCGTCCTCATCAGTCACACTGTCCTCCGATCCCTCGGCCTCGAACTCGAGCGCGCGTGTTGCCATCACCGCCGCTCTTGCTGCCTCACGGACCACCTTGCCCTGAGACGTTAACTTCTCCAGCTTCTTGATCCGGTAATTGACAGTGCCCCAGGCCTCATCATCGTCCCAGTCCGGTTTCGCTACTAATGCCGAGCTGTATGATGCTGCATCGGCATTATTAAAGTTGGCGTCGGCGCCGGCAAGTGCATCGGCGGCTCCGAAGAGTAACTTAACCACAGCCTGTCGGTCTGCCGGGGGGGTAGGACCAGGATACTGTGACGTTCCGAGACGTTGATAAATCTCTGGGGGCGGCGCTATGCGCTTTATAAGAGCTCGGGACATGTCGGGCCAGTCTCCCCTCTCCTGGTCATCTGCCCCGGCAATATTTGCGACTTCTGGTCCGTTTTCCGGCTGCTCCTTCGTCTCTTTCTGCTTATGCTTATAGTCAACGCCTATCTTGTCGAGCATAGGCGCTCCTCGCCCTGATTCGTATTGGGTACTCGATCCTGCTCCGTCTTGGAGCCCACCCCGATTTTGCTGATCTTGATTGGAGGATACCGAAACTTCCTCGGACGGCGAATCATATATCTCGGTATCATGTGGCGTGCCAAAACGGTCAAGAATGATAGGCCGTATACGTGATTCAATCGATGGTCCGTCGGCGGCGTCAGCAGCGGTAGGAAGGCCGCGCTGCTGTCTTATGTTCAAACTAGGATTCCTTCTGTAATTAGACGCACTTTGTGGCCGAGGCGTGGGATTGGGACTGCTATGTGATAGGGGGTTTGCCGTCGAGACATGGCTTCTTCGTCGTGCGAGGCGATGGAGGGAATAGTATGAGTCCTGTCCCTCCCCTTGCCCCTTACCCTCCCCCTGCCGATCGCAGTACGGCAGGGCCACGCCCGGCCGCTTAGTCGGTTGCGTGGCTCGAGATTGGGGCCGTAAATACGAGTACCGCGGCGCGTGAGACTCGGGCCTCGAAATATTGGGATGACGCGCATCTCTCCCCAAAACTTGAGCTTTATACCAACCTTGCGGCCGAAGATACAAGGTTACGTTCTGTGCGTCTTCGTCGGCCATCAAATCCAGCCAGCCCTCGGGAGTGAGAAGCTGCTTGTCCGTATCGAGAAGCTCGAAATCTGTCACGGTGGAATACTTGGCGCGGGCCAAGATGCCGATGTTGATGGTGAATTTCTGCAAGCCAGTCAGGAATACAGCGTGGGTCTGAGAGCTCTACCCTAAGAGACCCACGTACCCAGAAACTGCAGTCGCGCTCGATGACTAGGCTGTACTGCTGGTGATCCTGGTCGATCACCTTTACCGAGCAGGACGTGCTGAGGGCGCTGGAGCTGCGCGGGTCAACGGTGATGTAGCCGGCGCGGACGTCATCCAGCGCGCAGTCGGAAAACGTGACTAAAATGCCTGATATGGAGAAAGGGGTCAGCTCGGCTCCAGCTCGGTACATACTTATGCCTAGCCAATGCTGAGACCAGGATAGACAAGACGCACTCGAGCCTATAAGCAAGCACCACATCTGCGGAACATGCAGCACGCTGCTCTTAGATAGAAACCGGTCCATCCCCATCCTCTTCACCACCTGGTTGCTCTCCCGCTCGTCGTCAACGTCGTGGCCGTACATAAACTGCAGCAGCGTCGCACATTCAAAGTCGTCTGGTCCGCCGCTATTTGTGCTGATGCCTCCTAGGCTGTTGTAATAGCTGCTGCTGCCGCCGCTGCTACCGCCGCCGATGCCGCCGCCGCCCCTCTCCCTCAGTTGCAGATACGGTGCTGCCATGAAGATGACGGGCTCGGTCTCGGTGAAAGCGTCGCGGGCGTAGTTGCCGCTATAGCGTATTACCGAACCCGGCTCGATAGCTTTGCCGGTCTCCAGCTGACGCTGCAGTTTCGGGAAGCCATCGCGCAGTAGGGACACCGCCACGGACTTAAGATCATGGGGTAGGATGTCCAGGGGGCAGTGGGATACGAGGCTCTGAAGAACGGAGGTCAGTCTACTTTCCCATGGCTACGATGGGGATGCAGAGAGCTGCAGACGTACCAGCAACAGGTCGACAGTGAGGGCATGCCGCTTGATATGTCTAGGTTGCCCATAGTTAGTTTTCGGAGGACCAGCAACGGAAACGGCGGGGGGTTAGACACACAGCCATCTCATCTGAGCAGAAGCCTGCCGGGCCTTCGCCCCGTCCGGCCTCGGCTCGTCCGGCAGACAATACAGCGTCACCTTGCTCTGGCCGTTCCGGTCGACGAAGTGCTCCGAGGCGTGAACGACGAGCAGCTCGGTGGTCGTCGGCAGGCCGCGCTCCGGCATGGTCTTGGCCTCCCTCCATGCCGACGCGATCGGGTCGGCCGCCAGGTCTGCGGCGCCCGGCTTTGCGGGTCCCGGTGCCGTGAGCGTGATTGTATCGGTCAGGCGGATGGGGGAGCGATCGCCACCCGATCCCAATCCCGGCACGCCATAGTATCCCCCCCCACCGTTCCCTCCGCCTCCTTGACCGTACCTGAGGCCCAGAAGGTGCAATAGGGGCTCCAGGAGGGCGTCCAGGTGGGCGGGCGATTCGGGCGGAGCCACTCCCGGTGGTGGAGGTGGTGGCCTGGCGGGCTCCGGGGCGGGAGCGGAACCGGGAGTGGTGGCCGGCACACGGGGTGTTGGAGGAGGTGAGGCATTGGCGGCTTCGGTTGGCGGTGGCGGAAGTAGCGGCAGCGGTGCGCGATATGAGGGAGGCCACGCGTGGGGGGGGGGAGGGGGAGAATGCCAACTACTATACGGGTTAGTGGACGGATTGGTATACTCGGAGTGGCTGCCTGGTGGTGTAAAGCCGACGGGGGGCCACCACGAGTATTGCTGATATGGGGTCTGGTCCGCGAAGTAGCCACTGTTACCGCCGTAGTGGCTGTCGCGATAGGGCATCTGCGGCGGGCCGTACTGTTGCTGTTGCTGTTGCTGGTAGTTGTGGCTGTTGGCTCCAGAGCCGTAAAAGCTCATGTTGCCTTGGGAATCGTAATAGCTCGTGCTATCTTCGGAGTCATAGGAGCTCATGTTATCTTGTGGGGGGTGCTGGTGGTCATGGCGCACAACCCTGGGTATAGGCCTCGAGTTTCCACCATAGTAGGATGGCGAAGCCGCGAGCGGATCCCGGCGATGAGGGCGTGGCGGTACCCTGTGCGAGACTTTGAAGACGGCTTTCTGCCCGTTGCTCCCAAAGAATGGGTTGGTCTCGATGGGTTGAAGGGGGTTCGCGGATGCTAGGCCAGGGTTCTCCAGGATGCTATCCCAGCCGTCGTCCAGCGGCGAAATATCCACGGCGATGCCTTGTCCTGCGCCCACGCCCCAGCCGCCGTGGCGGATGTGAGGCTGGCGTGGATGGGGCGTTGGCCATCGCCTGGACGGCTCCTCCCTGAAAGCCGACTCGTAGAGCGGCTCGTGGTGATAGAGGCCGTTGTGTATCTCGATGCCGCTCCGCGCAGGGGGGGCGCTGCGCACGGGTGAATCAGCGTAGGCGTCCCGGCTGGACGACCGGGATGTCCGAGAAAACGGCGCCTGGGGATCGGACGAGGCCGCAAAATACTCGGCCCTCTCATGGTTGCCATGCTCGCCATTATCACTCTCTTCGTTGTAATCTTCGACATAGGCAGGCCTCGCCCTGGGCCGGGCGGCGGCCCGGAGCGGAGGAGGGGGTGGCCCGCTAGGAGACGAGTCCCGATGGCTCTGGGATTGCGGCACTATAGGAGGGTCTTCTTGAGCACTCTCGGCGAAATCTTCGACATAAGCTGGCCTCGCCCTAGGCCGGGCGGCGGCCCGGAGCGGAGGAGGGGGGAGCGGGCGGCTAGAAGACGATTCCCGATAGCTTTGGGATTGTAGTACTATAGGAGAGTTCTCTCGAGCCGATCCCCCTGCCGAAGCACTCGCGAAATCCCTTGGGCGGCCTCGAGAGCCGTCGCCGTCTTCGTCCGTTCTCGACACGTTGCCGCCTATCCCGCTTTCGGGTCCATCGAGATTTTCGTCTCGTGAGATGCCGAGCGCCGCAGCCGCAGCCTTGTTCACCTCTGAATTGCTCGCGTCCACCATCGGTGGATAAAGGAGATTGCTGTAATTCGTAGGTAGGACAAAGAGAATTGAGTGTTGCACAAGCATTAGCCTGCTGTAGGTAGCACTTAATCAGCAATTCAAGGTGACACTCGTAACTTTAATAACACTGAAGCTTAAAAGCAACGGTTGGAAAGGACGAGGGAGGCCGCCGGCCGCGGGCCGCGTAGGACTTACTTTTTTTTGCTTAGCCTCACTCGATCAGAAATGAGGGTGTGTATGTACTTCTAGTAGCCAATAGCGACAAATCGGTTAGAAGTACGTAGGAAGGCAGGCTGCATGAGAGCTGTCCAATAGCATTTTTCGTATGAGCCCCCTCGCATATTAATACAGCCTCGTAATAAAAAGAGAGCCGCGCGGCAGTTTTGTACAGGCGCATTATGATGAGGCGGCAGGAATGGCGGTAGTACTTGTGCGATAGAAGGACGACGAAGATGAGAAGCGCGACAGTATGAAGAAAGAAGTGGGACGAGCGGATGTATTCCTAGTAGCGATGTGGTCGAATTAGATATCGAGATGAATTTTCTGGGAGTCTCGTTGATGGAGAGATAGCCGGAGAGGCTGCTGGGGAGAACGCGGGGAGAACGCGGTAAAGACCATTGTACTTGCGGTAAACATCTTCGCTTGTCGTTCTTCGGGTCGTTTGGGAAAGGATGGCGTCCTCATACCGAACGGAAGCGAAGATGTCAGGTCCTTTAGAAGAATATGGAGCGAATGGAAGAAGCGCTGCTTCGAGCATCCGCGGAGTAGGAGAGTGGGTATAATATCGGCAAGTGAAGTTGTTCCTTCCGTTGTCGACTACCTACCAATGGTGAGGCTCTATAGGGAAAGAGCGAACAAGGCCTGGTGAGTCTAGACAGTCTTTATACGTCATCAAATTAGTAGGTTTACTCTTATGTAGCGACCTCCATCTGAAGAGCTATAGTAGTCTGCAAAAACATGGCGTTTGATAATACATGTTCAACTGAGAAGCGATGGCTTCTGTCTGCATCAGCTCATTTATGGTACATGCGCCTTGATATGGCGAGTCGCTCAGCCCCCGCCATTCAACGCGTCTTGGTCTTCGCCTTAGTTTCCGTGGTAAAGGGCCCGAACAGGCCAAACAGAGTGGCAAACCGCAGCACGTTGAGCACGGCGCTGACACCGATATTTCCCCAAGTAGCGTCGTTCCAGGCAGACAGGTCGCGGAAGGCCGCAGCGTGTGGCCCTCCGAGGCCCTGACAGGCGGCCCAGATGTGGCCCCAGTCGGCGAGGGCGACGGCGGCGAGATAGCGGCGGGCGACGGCGGGCGAGGCGGGCGCCCAGCAGCAGGCGGCGGCCAGGAAGGCCAGCAGCAAGAACACATTGCCCAGCTGCAGGGTCACGCTGAGCGCCTGCGGCGTGAACAACTTCGCGGCCGCCGCGTCGGTCAGGAGCGCCTGGGGCGACTGCGAAGAGAAGTAGTCCTGCGGCGAGCCGAACCAGACCATGTACCAGCCCATGACGCTGGCGGGGTTCAGTCAGATGTTGCACCGGGCTTATTCAAGATTGGAAGACGTACAGTAGAACGGGCTCGACGATGCCGAAAACGACGAACGGGATGGTCGGCAGCGGCGACAGCGCCATGGCTGCTCTAATTTCTTCCTTCCGGCGAGGGAGAATGATAATATAATATATTTATTTTGCGATGAATGGCAATCGAGGCACGCAGTGAGAATGTGGAAAGAGGGAGAGAAACGCAATCAAGCACCTGCAGCGCGTCAGCACTAAAATTACTACCCCGGACTGCCCTGTGAAGGTGTAGGTACGTACCTAGTGCTGACACATCCTCGAATCCTGAAGCTGCCGACAACGACAACGTCCACCCAGTTTCCAACATCAACCCGCGCCTCGTGCTTTATTATTCTACGGTGCATAAGTACCTACAAAAGAACTACATGATATTAGAAAGTGAAAGATGCCTGATGGGCCTCGCCTCTCGCAGCGTCGTCATGCTTCCCTCTCGACATCCACGCCGGCAATCCCCTTCTCCTCGTCCGGCACCGCCACCCCCGATGGCGCTACCGCGGCGGCCTCGCCATCCGGGGGCGGCCCCTGCTGCGCCGGCTGGCTGCCGAACTCGCCGCGCTCCCGCCGCTCCCGGACGAGGCGGCGGCGCGTGAGGAGGCTCCAGAAGTAGGCACCGTGCACGAGCTCGTGGCCGCCGTCGCGCAGGATCCAGACGTTGCCCAGGAAGGTGGTGAGCAGCACGCACAGCCACATGAAGGGCAGCAGGGCCACAAAGGCCCAGCGGATGCCTGCGCGGGCGTCGCCATCCTTGGCCGTCTGGTTGTTGAGCACAGTGGACATCATGGTCAGCGCGACGGTGCCGCCGAAGGGCGTGGCGAACGACACCGCGCAGGTGATGGCCGCCGTCATGGCCGGGAAGAAGGCGAGCCCGTGCAGCGATCCCGGGTTCATGCGCATGCCCACGCCGTTGCCCGTCAGGGCCATCATGCCGTACACGAGCGCGTCGCTGGCCGTCTCCTCGCCCACCGCCCACGCCAGCACCGTGATGCCCACCGCCGTGGTCACGCTGCCGAGGAGCAGCGGCGGGAAGGTCTGCCGGGGCCACACGTTGCATGCGAACATAGACATGTACGCCCCGGCTGTTCGTCGTTAGCAAGTGGCGAAGCAGCTGAGGGCAGACACACACGCACAGAGAGAGAGAGAGAGAGAGAGAGAGAGAGAGAGAGAGATAGGAGACTTACATCCGAGGCCCGGCAGGAAGTACAGCAGCGCGACGCCCGCCTGGCCGGCGCTTTTGCCGCGCACGAGGGCGAAGTACAGATCCATAAAGTACAGCACGGCAAAGATGGCCATGCCGAGGCAGAAGGCGACGACGAAGAGCAGGCCGATGTCGCGCTGGCTCAGCAACTCCCACGGCATCATGGCCCGCTGGCTGGGCAGCGCGCGCGCCAGGACCCGACCGGGGGCCATGAGGTACTCGTACACCACCCAGGCTACGGTAAGGACGACACCGAGCACGAGCGGCGTTAGCACCTGCGCCGAGACCCAGGTATAGCTGCCGCCGGCCCATGTGAGCGCGAGGATCAGCAGGCCCAGCCCCCACAGGAAGAGCAGCTGGCCGCCCATGTCGACGGTAGACAGGCGCGCCCAAATTCGGCCGCAGCGCGTGGCCATGTTGCGGCGCCCGGATGCGGCCGTCTCGGGCAGCGGCTGCGGTCCCAGCAGCTCGCCGCGCAGGAGCACGAGCACGAGCACGATGGCGGCGGCTGCGACGGGGAGGTTGACGGCGAAGCACCAGCGCCAGTTGGCTCTATGCACGCGACATTAGCCTGGCTCGAGGTAGGGGGGGGGGGGGATTAGGGGGCGGGGGGGGGAGGGGGTAGGAGTGGGATGACGAGGACGGAGAAGAGGGATGGGGACGGACTGGGTCAGAAACCCCCCGATGACAGGCCCCACGCTGAAGCTGGCGGCCGAGATGAGGGCGAACAGGGTCCAGTTGAGCGAGTAATCGGCCAGCGAGACGCGGTCAGCCAGCACGGTGCGCACGCAGATGTTGACACCGCTTGCCCCGACGCCCTGCAGCGCGCGGCCTAGCAGCAGCACGCCGAAGCTCGTGGTCGGCGCCCCCGTGCAGATGGCCGACCCCACGGCCACGATCAGCACGGTGATGAGCAGCGCCGGCATGCGGCCGAACACGTCGGCCATCTGCGCCCAGAAGGGCAGGAAGGCTGCCGACGTCAGGTTGAAGGCCGAGATAATCCAGTTGAGCTGCGATACCTCGTCTAGGAGGTGGGCGGGGCGTGTCAGCAGCAGGTATGAGGAAGGAGGAGGGCATATCCGTGTGATTTACCGAAATCGACGGCAATAAAGGGAAGCGCCGACGCGATGATGGTGGTGTCCAAGGCCTGCAGCGTAAAGGGCATGACCAGCCCGAAGAGCACCTTCCAGCGGTACTTGTTCCGGCGCTTCTTCTCGGCCACCTCCTCCGGTGTCAACTCCTTCTTCTCCTTCTTCTTGCCCTTCTTATTGACGTTCTTCGCCTCGTCGCCATCCTCGTCCTTGGTCTCCTCGCCGCCGCCGGCGGTTCGTAGGGCTGGGCTGTCAAGCCCCGGCGCGGTTAGGGCATCGAGTCGAGCCTCTCGGATGACGTCCGCGTCGGTGACCGGGGAGGAAGGGTCTGTTGTCGTTGTTGTCGTTGTTATCGTCGACGTCGCCTGCTGCTGCTGCTGCTGCTGCTGCTGCGCATGGCGCTCCTTGTACTTCTTCCGCGCATACTTGTACGCAAAGTACATCTTCGAGTGATTTGGTAAGCAAGGGGGAGGCGATCACAGGCAGACCCGACGCTGGGAACACCACGAGCCTTGATCTTGGCGAGTCCTGACTGAGGTGATGTCTATATGCACCCCTTCGACGACTATTTATCTATTCATCCCTATCTCCCCTCTAGCGACTCAACCACTTCCTTCTCCGTAAGGCACGGCGTCTTTTTCGCCCGGCCGTTTTGCTGCTCGCTCGCTCGAGTCGCCCGCCGGTAGTGCGGCTGAGCTGAAGACCGCTGCATACGCCCTGGCCCCGGATTGGCTATGACCCAGGGTTCTGGTGTGGAATATCGGCTCGAAAATCGCAAAGCCCAATCTCCCATGCTCGTGGTATAAAGCCCGATGCGGAAAGGTGCCGAAATTCACGGTAGCCACCGCCCGTCTGCGCATGGTCTCCCCGCCCCGGCCGGTTTCAAGACCAACGATACTGCCAGGCTTTGTTTTTGTTGAGTCTTTTTTCTACACCACCAGCCTGCTGCCTGCGCGCGTATTCTTCGTATCGGCACTATGAAGGACGGAGCATACGCAATGCCGCGTAAGTGTGTGCAGCGCTTAATACACCATACCTGGGGCCTAGATGTTAAAAAAACCGGGACTTCACCACCGGTAGTTTGCCACCTGCTCTACCTCAAAAAAATACATGCACTTCCACCCATTTCACATACAAAACTTACAGGTGCAGATAGCCAGACACAGGAAACCTAGGCCCACGAGGCTGGAGAACACTGACGCCTAATGGACCCATGCCCTCGACCCCTCCTGGTACGGACGACCCCGGAGCACCCCCTGACGGCACCCACGATCGCCGGGAAGGAGCACGGCAAAGCGGCACATCTAGCTACCCTAGCGAGTCTCGGTCCACACGACCTAGTCGTTTACAGCGATGGCTCCAAGGGATGTCGAGCTCACGGAGGGAGGCCGTGCCGATATTACGGCCTACGTTGCGGGCCAGTAGGTTTTCGAAGCCCGCGGTGTATTAGAACGGCCCGAGGTCTTAGATGCGAAGGCAGTGTGAGCTGCCCAGGCGGCAATGTTACGATCTCGCGGCGAAGCGGGGTCGTCAAGTGCCCGAGGCAACAAACTCTGAAGAATCACATGACGATAAGTGATATCGACCCACCCCTGGGTCGCCCTAAGATCAACCAGAAAGCTCTCATGGGCCGACCCTGGGTCGACCTCATAGCAGCCTTGGGTCATCATGAGCGCTCAGGGAGAGCCCGTTAAAAATGGATATATATATATATATGACAGTCGTTACCTAGTTGGAAGTTGTCTCGGCAGCGGTTAATCCAGGCACAATTCCGCCCCAGCTACGCTCTATCATCCACTGCATCAATATTGTGAAGCCAGAGATCAGCCGCCTACTCTTTCTAGCAAGCACCTCTACTACTATCGCCGCTCTGAAGGTGAAGTCGTTACACATTGGCGGTCTCCGCGAACTGCAGAAGTATTATTTGTACGATGCCATCGACAGGCCCAGAATCGGCGATGCTCAAAAATGAAAGGCGGTGACGTCTGATTACCTATATACTTTGGTAGGAATAATAATCACGTCCGCTGCCGCGGTTGGTAGCCTGTAGGATCCGTGGATGAGAAGTAGGTTTACAACTCGAAACCCTATAAGGATGCCTTCGTGAGATATCATTTGTCAGAGTATGTTGGCGCTTAGTTAATCGGCAGAGCGGGGTATACATGCAACGTTGTCAGCTTTTATAGTCCTCTAAAGAATCGGGCATCGAACTTCAGGTTCTATTGTCTACAGCCCATCTGGATGAAGCAGCTGGGACCACTCTTGCGCATCTGGACTCTCGGACGAACGCTCGCCATGGCATCCATTACGCAGCGGCCGACGCCGACGACGCTCGCGCAGCACCTCGCCGGGACGGGGCAGGCTTGGCACGGAAAGGTCACGGCGGACGGGCCGTTCAAGCCCGAGGCGGGCCGGTACCGTCTCTACATCGGTATTACCCAACTTCGATCTTGTTATGTCTCGGCACCTACCGAGGTACAGGTAGGCAATGCCTTCTCGCTGACGGACTGCTCGGCGCAGGCCTCTTCTGCCCTTTCGCGCACCGCGTCAACATCGTGCGACACCTGTACGGCCTGCAGTCGGCGATCCCCGTGACCGTGGTCAAGCCGTATCCCAAGGGCAACGAGGACGGCTGGCCGGGCTGGCAGTTCCCCGCGGACGCGGACGAGTACGGCGGGGCGGACCCGGACCCGCTGTTCGGGGCCAAGTACCTGCACGAGCTGTACTTCAAGGCCGACCCGGAGTACAAGGGCCGCTACTCGGTGCCGGTGCTGTGGGACACCCAGACGGGCACCATCGTCAACAACGAGTCGGCCGAGCTGCTGCGCGACCTGCCAGCGGCCTTCGATCCCCGCGGCACCAAGCCGTCGCTGTACCCGGCACACCTGCGCGACCGCATCGACGAGGTGGCGGCCTGGATGCAGCGCGACCTCAACACGGGCGTGTACAAGGCCGGCTTCGCGACGACGCAGGCCGACTACGACGCCCACGTGCCCGCCGTCTTCGCGGCGCTCAACCGGCTGGAGAAGATGGTGCGCGCCCACGGCGGGCCCTACCTGCTCGGCGCCACCCTCACGGAGCTCGACGTGCGCGCGTACGCCACCATCGTGCGCTTCGACGCCGTCTACGTGCAGCACTTCAAGTGCAACCTCGGCACGATCCGGCACGACTACCCGCAGCTGAACAACTGGCTGCGCCACCTGTACTGGCGCGTGCCCGGCTTCCGCGAGACCACGGACTTCCGGCACATCAAGGAGAACTACACCAAGTCGCACGCCGGGATCAACCCGCGCGCCATCACGCCCATGGGGCCCTGGCCGGACGTCGAGGACGGCGCGTACGAGCCGGACGTGAGCGGGGTGCCCATCGGCGGCGTCGCCATGCCCCTCGTGGTGGACTTGGAGGCCCGCCTGCCTCCGGGCGGGCTGCATCCCCAGCAGTAGGCGTCGTGCGTGCCCGAAGTAAATAGAAGAATAGAAAGGCAGTTCAGGTATCAATCCGCAGGGGAAGGACAAAGTCCCGGCCTCCGTCATCGCCGACGTCCTCTTTATTACTGGGGATTATGGGGAAAAAGCGGAGATGATGCGGGGTCGACGTGCTGATTTGTCGCCGCCAGCTGCCCCTGCTTTTCCTCCTTTCTCCGCTCCTCGGGATGCCGAAAACTGGAAAGCTCGCTTCGTTGGGAGCTGCCAGAGTGAATACTCCTCCGTCCTCTAGGAGTATCTCATACCCCGAGCGAATGCCGACCGGAGGCGACGGCTGGCCGATTGCCCAATTAGTTGAGCTAAGGTTAGCACAAACGTAGGTGCGCTTGTGCTGGGTGGTTCCTGCCGGGCATTGATCTGCCGGTAGCCGCTAGCCGAGCCGAGGGGAACAACGTCCATCCCCATTCCGCCTGGTAGTCGAGTCTGGCCCTTCGGGTCCAGTCGAGCTTCGCCTCCAATATTTCTTCTCCATTCTTCGTTCTTCGTGCGTCGCCGTGTCCATAGCTGCTGTTCTATACCATAAGCCTCGATCCGCCACGCTGTCTCGCTGCCCTTCGCTATGTCGGCATCGATACGAGTCGCACCAAACGTACGTGAAGGCGGAGGGGGAGAGGGTGGGGAAGAGGAAGGGGCGGAGGGAGGAAGAACGGGAGAGCTGGGGAGGAAGAGAAGGAGGAGAGGAGGAAGGATGGGGAGCAGAAGGAGAGAAGGGTAAAGAGATACCACGAAAGAGTGCTAACTCACCTCCCAATAGGCGGCCACGCGAGCCGTGAGCCTGCTGCGGACGGTCCAGTACGCCCACCCGCCCTCGTGTCCGTGCCACTCCAACCCGGGCCACCACCACCACAACCACGGACGGCCGGCCATCACGCCGTACGCCCGGCGGTCGTCGCGTCGCGGGTACGCCACGCCGCAGGACGGGTCGCAGCTCAAGGAGTACGCGTTCGAGATGGCGGCGTCGTCGATCCGCTTCGGGCCGGGCGTGACGCAGGAGGTGGGCATGGACTTCAAGAACATGGGATCCAAGCGGGTGTGCGTGGTGACCGACGAGACGGTCGACAAGCTGCGCGCCATGGAGCAGGTGCGCGAGGCCCTGACGCGCGAGGGCATCAGCTTCAAGGTCTACAACAAGACCCGAGTCGAGCCCAAGGACAGCTCGTCAGTCCGGCCCCGAACATCTAATACTACAAATGCCTCTTTATATGCTGACAGCTCCCCAGCATCAAGGAGGCCATCGACTGGGCCCGGCCGTACCAGCCGGACGCCTTCCTGGCCGTCGGTGGCGGCTCCGTCATCGACACGGCCAAGCTGATGAACCTGTACACGTGCTACCCCGACGCCGACTTCTTGGACTTTGTCAACGCGCCGCTGGGCGCCGGGAAGCCGGTGGACAAGGCGCTGCGGCCGCTGATCGCGGTGCCGACGACGGCGGGCACGGGCAGCGAGACGACGGGCACGGCCATCTTCGACCTGGTGTCGCGGCGGGCCAAGACGGGCATCGCCCACCGCAACCTCAAGCCGACGCTGGGCGTGTGTGACCCGCTCAACTCGGCCACCATGCCGGCGGCGGTCAAGGCCAGCTCGGGGCTCGACGTGCTCTGCCACTCGCTGGAGTCGTGGACGGCCATCCCGTACAACGAGCGCGTGCCGCGGCCCGCCAACCCGCTGCTGCGGCCGGCCTACCAGGGCGCCAACCCCATCAGCGACATCTTCTCGCTCAGCGCCCTGCGCGCCACCGTCAAGTACCTGCCGCGCGCCGTGCGTGACCCCGAGGACATGGAGGCCCAGGAGCAGATGCTGCTCGCCGCCACGCTCGCCGGCGTCGGCTTCGGCAACGCGGGCGTGCACTTGTGCCATGGTAAGGCCCAGCGCCTCGTAGCTTTGTCTTTTTTTTTTCTCTATCTCTTTTCTCCCCCGCGTGCAGACGTGTTCTAACCGAGCCCCCAGGCATGTCATACCCCATCTCGGGCCAGAACCCGACCGGCTACCGCCACGCCGGCTACGAGGTGGAGACGCCGATCATCCCCCACGGTGTGTCCGTGGCCGTGTCGGCGCCTGCCGTGTTCCGCTTCACCGCGCCCTCCAATCCGGAGCGCCACCTGCAGGCCGCCGAGGTCTTCGGCGTCGACGTATCGAGCGTCAAGCGCGAGAGCGCCGGCGAGGTGCTGGCCGAGGCCGTCACGCGCTTCCTCGCCGACCTCGGCGACCAGCCCAAGGGCCTGCGCGCGCTGGGCTTCGGCTCGGAGCACATCGACGACCTGGTCGAGGGCACGATCCCCCAGGCGCGCGTGCTCATGCTGGCGCCTGGGCTGGCCAAGGAGTTGCAGCAGGAGAGGGACCAGCTGCGGTCGCTGTTTGAGGATGCCCTCGAGCATAAATAGGGGAGGGGAGGTGTACTAATACATGTCGGAGCGGGAAAGGGGGAAGCGGGAAGGCGTAGGTATGTGTACCTATGTTTATAGTGGACGGTTGGCAGCACGTCAATAAGGAGCAACGCAGAAACCTGCTCGGGATCGGCTGTGGCTATGAGATCACGTGACAACAACAGAAACTCGGCTTTGCGAGGCAGGCACGAGAGGCTGCTGGGAGGCAGGTGCGAAGGGCACGGGAAAAGTGGGCCATTGGGAGGTCATACTGTTTAGGTCTTTTTTCTGGAAACCTGAAGGACCCTCCATTCTTCTTCCATTCCACACAGAGATACGATGTATCACGACAACACGAATGTCTGGGATCTGATTGCTCAACGCCCGAGTCTCCGTTGCAGAGTGAGGCTGCAGTCGACGCCGGCCACGATTGGCTGCAGACGAAATGGCCATGCATAAAAAGCGGAGGCTGCCTGGGAACCAACCAGGGCTGGGAGGCAGAATTGAGTGGCAGCACCAGGCCAAAGAAGGAAGGCTGTCTGAGGTGAAGCCCAATTGAAGCCGGAAGCTCGGCGCGACCGAGTATAAATTCTCCCAATGTCCCGCGATGTCGAGCACTGCAACTGACCGTGACGAACACCTCTATGCATCCGAGCTGTTTATCATCTTGTTTCGTTGAGTATTATCATATCATGTCCCATCACCGGAAGCAATGGGCCACGGCCGAGGGCTGGGCTGCGCACCGCAGCACCATCACAGCGCTGTACCGCGACGAGAACATGACGCTCAAGCAGGTGCAGGCGCTGATGGGCGAGCTATACAACTTCCACGCCTCGTACGTCGCAGAACCAGCACTCGTACGGATGTATGACTGACTCGGAGACATGCCTCACCAGAGACAAGATGTACAAGACCAAGTTCAAGCAGTGGGGCGTGGAGAAGTACCTCAAGGCCGCCGACGTGCTGGCCGTGCTGCATCGCAAGGCCGCCCGCGACGCCCTGCACAAGCCGTCGGCCATCCTCGTGCGCCGCCGCAAGGTCGACATCGCCGAGGTGGAGCGGCACCTGCGTCGCAATCCGGCCATCCTCGAGCAGTTCGAAGCGGCGGCGGCGGCGACAGTGCTGGTAGATTCGCTCGATGATGGCCGTGCTGACGTCGACGGCGATGGCGACGTCGTTTGTCGCACGCCCTCCCCCGTGCCTATGCGGGAGTCGCAAACACGGGGGCTGCAACCTCCCGTGCTGGGCCGGGCGGTTTGTCTCCGCTGCGAGATGCTCGGCTTGCAGGTGAGTTGCTCAACCTGACGCCTACCTATTCCAGTCAGTAGTACTCGCCGACATGCTAACGCATCCTCTTCCCCCGCCCCGTCGGCAGTGCACGCGCGAAGAAGGGGGAAGTCACCTCTGCCGTGCGTGTCTAGAGCTGGCCACGGCGCGCCACGAGTGGGCGGTGCTACGCTTTTCGGAATGTGTGCGCACGACATTTGGCGACGTCGACATATTCTTCCCCGTCGCGGGAGGGATTATGAATAACACTGTAGCAGATAATTGGACGGAGGGGGGGCAGGTCCGGATGGCCGCAGAGACGACGGCCTACATGAACCCCTTGCACATCACCCTGTTCTTCGCGGTCGACTGGCAGCTGGACAGCCTAGTGGCCGACATCGCGGCCTGGCTCGTCCGCGGGCCCGCCGCCGACGCCGGCACGAGCAAGGTTGGCACCCTCTGCTCCCCGCGCTTCTCCCGTCTTGTGGCTGGCGCCGGCGTCGACGCGGCCGTCGCGCGCTCGTTTCAGCGGATGCTCTACGGAACCTCCCTAGCGCACGTCGAGGGAGCCGAGGAAGGAGGACGAGGAGAATCGGGGCCGCGCTCATGTCGCCGCCCGCTCGTCGCGGACCTCGTGCGCATCGCCTCGGAGGCTGGCCACAAGCTCCTCGCCGCGCTCGACCAGCAGGTCTTATCTGCGGCGTCGCTGGCGCAGATGCCGCGCGAGGCGCTGCAGGCGTACTTCCTCCTCGTCTTCGGCACCATCCTGGCCGCGGGCTACACCGCGCGCCCCCCCCCCTGCGTCGTCGCCTCGCCCGCCTTTCCCGACGGTCCCAACCCCAGCTTCACGCTCTGGGACGCGCAGCGCCAGCACCTCTGCGGCATGCTGGCACACTATCTCGTATTCCTCGCTGCACGGCTGGGCCTGGACATCCCCCCCCAGGTCGAGCCGGCGCTGCTCGCGTCGGCGCACGCGCAGTGGGAGCGCGAGGGCCAATTCACCTGGTTCACCAGGCATCACCACAGGGCCGTGGACGGCATCGTATATGACACTGACCACGACGACGACGATGGCGACCGCTACCATCGGAGCGATAGCGACGACGACGATAGCTGCTACGACCTCGACCTGGATCGCGACCATCGGGACGAGGATATCAACACTCCTTCCCTCTCCCAAAAGGCCCGCCGGGGCCTGTGGGATGGCAGCCTGGAGCAGCCTATCCCTATTGATTTCGACAGTCATAGTGCTTCCTTGGTCGCGCCCCCCATCGTCTATAACATCACTTCCGGTCTGGGATCGGGGTCGGCATGCACGGAGCCGGAGCCGGAATTTGATCGGCAGCGGCGGCGGCGCGTGTTCGCCTGTGACCACTCCTCTAATCTATTCAATCCGAGTCTGCGTGACGTCCGGAGGCACATGGCGGCGGACCATCACCCCCCAGTGCCACCAC
This sequence comes from Barbatosphaeria neglecta, assembly GCA_022813145.1. Lineage (NCBI taxonomy): Eukaryota > Fungi > Ascomycota > Sordariomycetes > Barbatosphaeriales > Barbatosphaeriaceae > Barbatosphaeria > Barbatosphaeria neglecta. Next base: position 105,154 of record JAKLNC010000067.1, read on the forward strand.
CCATGCGAAGGTCAAGAGCGCTTGTCTAGGGGGGAAATTACTAAACCCTCTAAACTAGGTAGTGTGGAGCTCAAGTTGGGAAAAAGGTTGCAATTACTAACGTCTCTATATATTATTGAAAAGGTCGGACGCTGGCCGCACCAATATGGAGAGACGGAATTACAGTAGTAATAGTGGTGGGTGGCAGTGTAGTGTAGTGGTAGGCGATATTAAAAGCAGACAAAAAACGAGTTCCTCTGCCATGGGGTATAAACGAGAGTCCACAGGCCCTCTCCTGTAAATAAATCAAAAAAAAAAAACGAATTCCCGTCCCCGGCCCCCGACTTAGTCTGGCCAACGTTGTCGTGTCGTTCAATATTTCGTCCATTTCTGTTACTCCGCCCGGCCTGGTGTGTGCCATATGTATTAGGTAGGGTAGGTAAGGTAAGTTATCATTAGTCCGGCACCCTCCTCCATCCTCGCAAGCAAAGATGGGGGCAGGGGGGGAGGGGCCAGCCGCCTTGGCCTGCAACATCACTCTGTCGTCCCCGCCGTCCCCGCCGTCCCCGTCATCCCCGTTTGCCCCACGCTTCCGCGTCTCTCATCGAAGAGAACGCGCTGCCCGGGGGGGGGGAGGGGAGGCTCTTGCGCCGATTAGACCGTGGAGGTCGTCCGGACGCGGCCGCGGTAGCCGATGTTCCAGTCCCACAGGACGTTGAAGAACAAGAAGAAGCTAAGAGGGATAGCGAGTTAGCAGCGGAGCGCAGCCAAACTGAGTGGGAGAGAGGAGAGGGGATTGCCACTCACAAGGCGATGAAGCTGAAGGCCTCGACGACCTCGCCCAGACGGAAGCCGGAGTAGGTCCAGTCCAGGGCGGTGAAGACGACGGAAACGAGCCACAGGTACGAAAAGACGAGGTTGAATAGCAGGATGAAGCCAGCGAAGGCGCCGAGGAAGAAGGAGATCAGGAAGAAGGCGACGGTCAGGACAGCCTTGTACAAGATCAATGTCAGCAATAGTTCCTCTTCACGTCCTTCCGGGGGGGAGAGGGGGCGGGGCGGGTGCGACGTACGATGACTTCCTCGTAGATGATGTGGCCGGGCTGGTTGTTGTTCAGGGAGATGAAGTAGGACAGGATGCCCATCACGATCACGGCGGAGATCCAGACGATGAGGTTGCTGATGAGGAAGAAGGGCTCCAGGCCCGCGCGCGAGTGGGCGGTCAGAGGCATGGTGGGCGGTGGTGGTTGCTGCGAAGCAAGTCTCTTGTGTAGGTAGGTAGTAGTGTAGGTGTAGGGGCGTGTGTGTGTGTGTGTCTCCCTATGCGTGTCTCTCCTTAGGACGGGATGTATAGCAGGGAGGTTAGGTTAGAGTCGGCCGGGCGACAAGGCAAGAATTCGAGGAATGAGGATGAAGAGGCACAGGAACGACAGGAGGAAGAGCTAGTAGCAGCGAGAGACGGCGGCTACCACGCTACTTATATCGGACTGGCTGGCTAGCTGGACTAGTTGGCTGCTCTGACCGGCCGGTCCGTGTCGCTGGCCCCTGCTGCCAGCAAGGAAAGGCTGGCTACATGCAGGCAGGCAGACAGGGAGGCCGGCAGGCAGGGAGGCAGGAAATCAAGCAGAAGGGCAAGCACAGACGCAAACGGGCCTACAGGTCTGCACGCCCGGGCGCCCGGGCGCCCTTGCTGCGAAGCTTCTAGTCCGGCCAGTCCTTTCCCTGCCAGCCAGCGTGCCTGTCTAGCGCCGGATACGGACGGCTGCCGGCTTCGGTGTCGCGCGGGCAGCCGCCATCCAACACGTCAACATTTCATGCACGCATCTGCACCCTCCGCACCATCCGCAACGGCCTGCGACGGCCTGCGACAGCCTAGTACGGAATATCTGGGTGGCTGTTTGGGGCGGGAGGAGGTGCCACGGGCGCGAAGGTGCGAGATGAGCAAGGAGGGGGAGCGATCACTGGAATGAAGGGAGGAGGAGGGGGAATGAAGGCAGGATGAGCGATGGATGGATGAGTGCGCGTCGACGATCCCAACGCCGGCAGCCAGCCAATGCCCGCGCACGGCCTCTCGCGCGTGACGACGGCCGGGTGTTTCAGGAGGGGCCTAGCAGACGTCATGACGGTGCGAACAGCTGCGATGGCCGCCGTCCACTGCCGGCAGGTCCAATAGTCTTGCCGCGTGCTAATGCGGTGCCGATCCAACGAAGTTCCGACGACGGCCGGGCGCCACAGGGTTGGATTGGCACGGTTGGCACGGTTGGCCACGCTGAGTGGCCGTGGTTGAATGCCCACCGGACTGGCAGAATTTTGTTGATCAAGGACCGGATTCCAAGTTCACGATGCGAAGCCGCGAGCGGGGCGGGCAGAGTCTATGACGTCGTCTCTGCATGGGCGTCCGCCGCCAGCCGCCTCTCTGGTTGGTCGGCGCCGGCGGGTCCCTACAGCACCAGCAAGCAGCACCAGCAACCAGCAAGCAGCAACCAGCAACCAGCAACCAGCACCAGCAAGCAGTACGAGGCCCAGAAGCCCCCCATCTCCCCCCTCCCCCCCATTTTTGTGCCCGACCACGCCGAGCCTCTGCTGTTGCTGGGAAATCGCACCTTGGCCGCGCCATTGGCTGTGGTGTCGCGAAGGATTTCGGTCCTCCGGCAGCGCCCAGAGCTCGCTTCTGATTTTTCAGCAGCGCCGATAGGGACGACGGACACCGCGGAACAGGGTTGCACACGACTTGCAGGTCGCAGCCTGCGGCGTGCAGCGGATTCCCCAGACAGGAAATGAAGTACGGAGTACGGACTTGAGTCGCAACTGGATGATGGACTTTGCTCGCTCGCTCGCTGCGTGTGTCTCGAGCCGGGGGGAAATTACCAGGCCTGTGCGTAACGGTTGTCGTTTGCTCCACAGCACGTGTGCGGCATTCGTTGGCCGGCCCACGCATGCCTGGCCGCCGGGACAGGACGCCAGAACGCATGGCCGTGAAGCAGAGCGGCGCTGGCTGTAACCTCAGCAGCGGGCATCCATTTTTTCCATTGGCGGTCTCGCGGTAGAACCCGCACCGTGACGAGACGAGAGGCTCACAGGCACGACAGGCTCGACAGGGAACCCACCGCGACAGGTCTGTCCCACTGCCGACGCTACGTCCACTAGCCCTCCGTACTACCGGCCCTTGTCCGCGGCGGGAACGCTTTGGGCGGAGAGCCCCGGCGACCTCCAACGAGCGCGACGGACCCAGCCCGGCTCACACGCTGCGTACTGCATGAGTAAGACGGCAGTGGCTTCGCGGAGACGCAGCACCGGCCAATGGCTCGAAGTGTTTCATGCATCGAAAGCAGGTTCGAGCTGTGACGCTGAGAGACTCCTTTTTGACGAGGTATGTGTTAGTTTCCCCGCCTAGCAGTCCATATCATGCTAGCCGGGCAGTTGAGCATGACATGTACGACCGAGAACAATATGCATAATCCGTGGGTTCACATGTGATAGGCTTGGCAGAGGATCGCGGGAGCACCTATGAAGACGTAACGTCACTGGGCTGTCACTGCCAGACACCGGGGCTTCTGATCCACCTACGGCGTCGCGGCGATCTTGTTCCGAAGTCTCCGAGGGCGTCCGTTGCGGGCCATGGCGGATGGTTAGGGTAATAACTGATCTTCCACAGGCCAGGAGGCTCTCGATAGCCGCCGGAGCTCGGCCGTGGCGCTCCGGGTGTCTTCTCGTTTCTAGTTAATTTTTTTTCAGATTCAGATTCAGATAGGCGAGAAAACAGGTACACTGCAAGCATCTTCTGATAGCTTGATCCCGTCACCCCAGGTGATGTGTAACGGGCTGGTCAAAGACCTCCGGTACTTTATGTCCTTTATCAAAAGTTATAATAACAGCTTACATCAACCTTACGACAGCCCAGCTTTCAAGCCTCTCCCACACGCGCCACATGCAGGGTCCTGCGCCACCACATATACGAGCTTTGGAGGAAATATTGGGGCTTGTATGGGCCATACCTTGCCACAGCCACTGGTCTTCTCCGGACCCCTTGCTGTCTTCGGAAGCCGGACGAGTTGTGACCATAGCCGCGGAAGTTGTGACCATATGGGTCGTGTGCATTAATATCTAGGCCGTGCGCCATCGGGGCGCCTCCTAGACGATATCCAAGGATATCACGGCGTCATCCGTGGAGGGCATAGAGGCAAGCAGCGGAGATCGCACGCGTAGGCGTGATATCGTACCTATGTACCTACCTCGTAGAGGTATCTACCGGCTTATCTGCGCAAATCGCTACCATGTGCCGCCTAGCAAAGGGCAGGGGTGGGCTCTCACGCGAAACGACGATGCTGGTAGGCTTAGGCCAGGCCGGACGGGCCCAAGGCAACCTCGAGAAGATTTTCAGCGGCCCTGGACCCACCCGACTACAAATAGCCCAGGTGTTGGCCTGGCTCGGCCCTCGGTTCAACTGCTCTCTTCCCTCCTCATTTGCTTTCATGGGCTTCACGGATGTGCTAGGCGTTTTCTGGGGTGCGTGCGGCGTCGTTTGCGGGAACTGTCTTCCCGGATTACATCACGGGGGCTGGACTGATAGCGGCAGAAGCTCTGCTGTCCAGTCCATACTAATGGAAGATGGAACCAACAATACTAGAGTTGTGCATTCCCACATCTCTCTATACTGGAACTGGGGCACTATTGAGGTCCGGATATGGTGGTATACCTGCCGACTAGACTCCCTTTGGAATCATTACGAGGCATACATGCCATATCCATACCTAGGTACCCGCTTGCGAATAGTGGCCACTTCTGCGGCGTCAGTCGCCCTTCTGAGCTCCCCGTACATATTTCCGTCGTTCAAGGGCATGAGAGCCCGGCGCTGCGTCGGGTATTCCTGAGAGGGCATTTGTGAAGTAGTCGACTCCGATTAGTGTTATAAAGGGCGAGTCCTTTTTTCCCGGGGGGGGGGTATCGGGCCGATGAAACTCTGCGCGGAGAGGGTCGGGACCCGAAACACAGTAGCCTCTTCTCTGAACTACCGGGAACCCGTTAGTCGGGGGATCTAGGATGGCTTGCACTTGGCCCTGGTTTTCCTGGTCGCCTCGTCCGCCAGGACTGCCTCCCAACTTCTGTGAGGTCAGAATGCATGAGTGCAGGTGGTCACTGTGAGAGTCGTGGGTCTAGTATATAAGCGCGGCCTCCGCCTCGTGCCATCCCGGGACACTTGGCTAGCCCGGTGTAACCTTGCCTCCGCAGGCTGCCGTCTTCGATTCTAAAGGCTGTCGCTTGTCGGCGTAACTTCCTCTGGGCTTCTGTTTTCCTCCCTCGATCTTTTAGGCATTCCTGCGGCGGCGTCCTCGGCGTGCAGCTACACGTCCTTCCTCTTCGTCATGGTGCTTGGTATGCTGGGCACCGATCTCTGCTAGGGAAGCTGTCTTTCTAGCTTGCCTCTGTTAGGGTTGTCTGCGTAAGTCCTGCGCAGAGTGGGACTTAAGCGCGAGGTGTAAGCTAACTAGGTAGGACTGTGTCAAACCCAGGTTACGCTTTGCTGCCGCAAGTATTTTTTAAATACATAATTGCTTTTATTATATATAGGGCCGGTACAATTTTATGTTCTTCTTCACCAGCGATATGTACGAGTCGAGCGGTCAAGCACTGGATAGCCAACTTCTGGTGCATTCCTGCTTGCCGCCTGGCCCGATCCTCCGCCTGCTACGCATGTGAGGCTCGATCAGACGCTAAAGCACAGGCATTTAGTGCGTGCCACAAGCCGCAGGAATAGCGGGAGATGTCCCTTCGGACCTCAAAACCAGCCGCGGACGAGATCAAGAACCAGGACAGCCCCTCCCATGTAGAAGCGCCGGAGCCTGCGTCTATACCTCAAGCCCGCAAATGCAAGGCGAATACGGACGTCACGCAAACAAAAAAAGTATGCCATCGAAGTATGTGACTACAGACGAGCTGCCCCTTACTACGAATGTATTGATAACAGTACGCAGCCGCAGTCGAACTGCAGCCGAGTCAGAGCCTCATCTAGCGAGTCGTTATCCACGAAGGCGGTAAGGTGGAGAAGAAAGAGACGCACGTGGCGGAGAGAGTTAGCAATATCGTAATAAAAGGGGGCCGGTACCAGACACTCGTAGTCCAGACACTCGTAGTCCAGACACTCGTAGTAGAAGTAGCGCCTGAGCCCGGTCTGAGGTACGGGGTACTCTTCTTGGAGTCTGAGCGCGGTAGGAGCCCAGGCTATGCAATGCAGAGGAAAAGAGAACGAAGACTGAGAGAGAATGTGTGATTAATATATATATACCTACGTACCTACCTAGGAAAGGAGCACGCCGCGAAGCGAAACAACAGCAGATTATAGCGGGTACCTGTCGCTTAGCGCGGCCAGACGTGAGATGCCAGGACATGAAGGAAAAGGGAAAGATAGATGGCATTTGAGAATAATTGGGCTGGGTTTAGGGCTCCAAAGAGAAGGGGAAAGAAAAAAAACAAATGTCCTTAACGGAGACTGAAGCGACGAAGACAAGGCACCCAGAGTTGGAGATCATGAGGTGATAGTCTCTAGCCACGCTCAACCCCACTAGACCATCTGAACTGAGTCGCACAACTTCAGGCACTTAAGTAATGCACCTTACTCTAGGTGTCTCAGGAAGTATGGGATGAGAAAAAAAGTGGTCTCGGGCGATACCAAACCAGCGCAACCGATCCATTGAACACGGTGGTGACCTATTGTCGGACACCACGAGTAGGTATTAGACCCTTATGATTCCTCGAGAACTCAAAACTTCCATGCCATCCGTCTTAATAGTACTCGGCCTAGGAGTGCCTGGCATCTTGAAGCAACACTCAGAACTGCCAGGTCAAAATACCTCAGGTGCCTACCCTGTAGGTAGATGTAGGTGGGTGGTGATGGTAATGATTCATGGAAATGATACACAACCCCTCGCAGTCCGATCACGAGTCCACCAAGCCCTTAGTTCGCTTTCAGTCCCACGTACATACCATGTACCTAATACCATCATGAACGTCTTTGGTAAGCCCTAATCCGAATCCAACAACTGTACTCCCTACGCCCCAACTCCTGTCCATGAGTCCCTTATGGCATACTTCTTGTCGACTTCCTAGGCGCCTCCAGATGAGATGTACAAGTAGCGATGCCAACATCCTCTGTAATAGGACGTAATATGTACTACCGGAAATCCACATCCTGGATGGTACCTCTCCTATGTGCCAGTGTCAATAGAGATAAAATCTGGAAGGAGTATGAAATCATGAGATGCCGCCGTGCTACTGTCCCTCCCCCTGCCCCGCTCTGGCTACGGAGACCCCTCGGCAGCAGCGCGACGGGCCTGATCCTCATAGGCGAACTTGCCGAGGAGGTGGACGTGCTCGGCGCAGTAGGCAACCAGCTCGGCCTCCTCCCTGGTCCAGCGGGCGGAGTTGGTGGCCTGCCAGGTGCGCACGGCGCGCTCGATCTCGGCGCGCAGGTAGTCGGCCTTGCGGCGCTTGTCGTCGCGGCGGGCTTTGGCCGAGGCCACGCTGGCGTAGCGCAGGCCGTATACGTCCAGCTCGAGCTGGAAGAGCTGGCGGATCATGCGGATGGCGGAGCGCACGTCGTCGCCCGTCACCTCGACGCTGAGGGTGGCGCCGCCGTTTCCTTGGTCGGCGGGGATCCCGCCGGGCGTCCAGCCGCCGGCCCCGCCGGCCCGACTCTCGCCCTGACTCTGGCCCTGCTTCTGGCCCTGGCCGGACTGCTCCTTGGATAGCCGGTTCGGGAGGGGCCCTTGGCCTCTCTGGTTCTGCGGCGGACTGGGCGCGGCGCGGCGCGGCGCACCCATGCCGGTGGTGAAGGTGAAGGACGAGGTGTAGGTGGTTGCCGTGGGCGCGGTGGACGGGGCCACGGACGGGGCGTAGCTGGACGGCGGCGGCAGCGAGGAGGAGCCGTGGGTGTTGTACGACTCCCCGTCGCGCGCCGAGCCGAGGGGTGACCTCTGCGGCATGCCCGTGACGGAGTAGGCCGCCGTGCTCGGGGCTTGCCAGTCCTCCTCCTCGCGGATGGTGCTCGTCTCTGTGTCGAAGATGCTGTCCGGGTAGCCGCTCGACGGCGTCGACGAGATCTCCGTCGGTATCGGGGGTGGGGTGGGACCCCCGAGCGACTTGCGCTTCACCTTGTTGATCAACGACTTAAGCCCGGCCATGGCTGCTGCTGTTTTGCGCCGCTATGGGGGTATTGGTGATGCGCTGCTTGGCTGGTTGCTGGGTCCCTTGCTCGCAGCGATCAGCGCCGGCCAGTGGTTCGTGCGCCCTCGAGCGATGGCGGGGGGTAAGAGCTTCCTAGGTAAGGCCTAGGTAGGGCCTAGGCAGAGCAAAGGTAGGAAATATGTCGAGGGTACCACCGAGGGTAAAATGCAGTGCGGGGAAGGCTGGGCCAGGTAGGCAGGCACAAGAAATTCAGACGAACATGCAAGGCTCGAGGGACTCTGGCGAAACAAAAATGAAGGTCGGTGTGTGCACGGGGGACGAGGTGGTAAAGCAAATAGGTAGCTATAGGTAGATGTGCCGTAGGTGGCTAGGTACGTAGGCTGGCTTGCACTGCTTTGGCATATACCGGGCTGAGCTGAAAGGCCGAGACCCTGCCCTGCCTAAAGGTAGAGACGGATGGAGGAAGATAGAGTGGGCCGAGCGGAAGAATACCTTCAGGCAGGTAGGTGGTTAATGGAAAGCCCGAGGAAGGGACCGGGCCAAGTAGTGGGTAGGGCTAAGCAGTGGGTGGTAGGGCAAAAGAAGGAGGCCACCGACCGGGGATCGGGGCGGCCAGTCGGACAGAGATGGGTCTGCGGAGGCGTCGGTCACTGGGAGCGCTCAGCACCTCTCCAGCCAACCGAAATCCAGACCCGACTTCGCCGAACATGCCTGGGAACCAAAGAGGGCCTCGGGGACGGAAAAGGAGGAGGGGGGAAGGGCGGGAGGGCGGCGGGCCAGCATCTGAGCAAGGTCAGGGAAAAAGAAAAAGAGAGAAAATAAGAGCGAACCTGCTAGCGCGGTGTGCCTCGCCCGCTCTCTCCTCGCGCCCCCCGGCCGTCCGCCTTGCGCATCAACGCTCGGCGAGATAACTGGGACTCGGAGGGGGGGAAGAGGGGCGGTGGAAGAGACGATTGGCAGACCGCTTCACCCGAACGTCGCATCCTGGCCCCATGCAGAGCCTCAATTCCCATCCCTTCTTGCCACTCCGCCGTCCCATATGGGCGGCAAGCGCGGTGGTGCGATGGTGCGTTGGTGCGACGGTGCGTTGGTGCGATGGTGCGATGGTGCGTGGGTGCGTTGGTGCGGCCGTGGAGGAGCGGCCGAGGTGAGGTGCGCCACCCGAGGCCGAAAACGCGGGATTCGGTTATAAATCAAACGGCCTAATGTGGGAAAGGGGGAATAAAAACGAGAGAAGGCTGCGATGCACACCTGCGATGCGAGGGAGAAGAGGGGGGGGGTAACCAACGGAGGACGACGCTAGCAACAAAACGGGTCTTATCGTGTGGTCGCCCGCCCCCGTCGGGACGAACTGGTTGGTCGGACGAGAATATATCGGCCGATCTACACCGCAAACGGCAAACCGCAGGCGCATGAGGAGGCACCTGAGGCGCCTTGGCGTGTCGTGCGCAGCGCCGAGGGCTGTATTGGATCGGGCTGGACTGGACTGGACTGGACTGGCTAGGAGTTTTGAGGCCTTATCATGTGAGGCCACCCAGCTCCAACCAGGGCCGAAATGGCTGATCGTGTCACCCCCGCACGCACGAAGGAAAGGACAGCGCGCACGCACAGCTGCCGAGAAGGCCAGCCAGGCAGCTGAAGGGGCAAATGGGAATAAATGCAATGCAATAAAACTAAATACAATACTCTACACATGGCCCTGCGCACAGAAAAAGAAGCCGGTGAGCTGCTACGACCCATGCCAGGCCGAGACTGGTTCAGGCAATCGAGAGGGGAGAGGCGGTCCGTACTGCTACCTTGTGGCGCATGAGAGAGAAGGCTCTGGGAAAGGCAGAATGGATCGGCAGAGGGACGGAAGCCAATCAATAAGAGCAGGCTGGCAAGCCAAGATACCAGGGGTAGGCGAGAGAGCGGGGTGGTGGCGTGGACGGATCGCAAGGGGGCGTGCGCATAGCCAGGCCCGAACAGGGTGGTTGTGCATTCGATCCGCAGCTCTTCCTACACAATCTGGTAGTTACGTTATTTACATTGCACAAAGGTTGCGAGAAGCTGCGCGGCTGCGATGAAGCGAGGAACGGCATTAAGAAGCGAGTTACAGCAGCAAACTTTCTCTCGACAACAAGGTAGGTAGGTACCTACGTACCTAGGTAGGTAGGTAGGCAGGTAGGTACCTATCTAGGTAAGTAGGCAGGTAGGTACCTATCTAGGTAGGTACCTACGTACCAAGATAGGTACCAAGGTAAGTAGCATAGGTACTTTACGTAAGGTAACTCGCAGCTGATAATCGGGCAATCTCTATACCGTGACGTAATTCCTAGATACTCCGTGCTCCGCACTAATTACCGGCATACTCGTACCACATAACAAGATGAAAGCCATTCTACTACTCATCAATACTCATCATCCTCGGGCTCGTGCGGGAGCAGGCCGCTCGCCAGCTCGACGCGGCCGCTGACGACGCGCACGCGGATGGTCGACGAGTCCAGCACCATCTCGACCTTGACCCGCAGCTTCATGTACTTGACCAGCGGCTTCTTCTTCTCCACCATCTCGATGTTGGACTCGGGGATCCTCATCAGGTCGCACTTGAGGTGGATCATCCGGTCCCGCGCTGCAGGCGAGAAAGGTCAGCTTCGCGCGGGGAAAGGAGAGTGAGGATGGTACTAATAGAGGGGCACAAACTCTTGGAGAGCTCGCCGTATTTCTGAGGCGCGACGTCCTCGTCCGTCGCCACAAAGACAATATCGCGATACAGCTCGCCGCTGACGTCACTCCCCGCCGCCGCCGCCTTGCCGCCGCCGCCGCCGGAGCTCCCCTTGGCGAGACGCTTCTTGCGGTCCTGGTAGGCCTGGATGCTGATGTCCCAGTGGCACTCGTACGTGGCCGTGACCTCCTTGTCGGGCCGGATCACGTCGCCCTTCTGGAAGAACCACTTGATCTGGTCGAGGGCCCGCCGCGTGCCGTCCGGGTCGACGTCCTCCTCTTCCGGGTTATTGCGCCACGCCGAGAAGTACGTGCGCGTCTTGATGCCGTAATGCCGCGGGCAGCTCTTCACCGGTGGCGGCAGCTCCGTCAGGAGGCCGAGGCCCTTCATCACGGCGCCTTGGGTGACGGCGGCCCAGCTGTGATTGCCGTCAGCGGGGAGATGGACACGTCGGGACGCGGAAGTGCATGGCCAACTCACGAGCTTTCACCCCTCTCGACGTCGATGTCGCACGAGTCCGCGAACTCGATGATCTTCCGGAGCAGGTAACGGTTGCTAGCGTAGCCGCCAGAGACGTATAGGGACTGATCCGGTGGGGATTAGGCGCACGTCCACACGCATGTTCTCTCACCCGCCGGGGGGGGGGGGGGGGGGGGGCGAATGTTAACCCGGAAGCGGGCCCCGGGGGTTCCCACAACCAGGCATGGGCGGGGGGATGGGGCGAGGACCAGACGCCACC